>WNWK01005470.1:82500-120459 GCA_009830355.1 Cherax destructor
CTCAGCATCCCTCTACTCCCCTCTCAGCACCCCTACTCCCCTCTCAGCACCCCTACTCCCCTCAGTTTCACAGACTCTCACTCCTTGGGTATCATCTTATACCCTCCCCACTCCCCATGTCCCACCCCACCTCCCCCACTGCTCTCTCTGTCCTTCCTCCCCCTCCCCCTCTCCCTCCCCCGCAGGAACAGGTCCTTGTGTTCTAAATTGTTTATGTTGGTCTTGAGTTTATTTATCATTCCTTGTTAGGCTGTGGTTGTGCTATCATGTTCCTCCATGTGTTTTTGTTTGTGTACTCACCTAGTTGTGGTTGCAGGGGTCGAGTCATAGCTCCTGGCCCCGTTTTGTGTGTGTGTGTACTCACCTATTTGTGGTTGCAGAGGTCGAGACTCAGCTCCTGGCCCCGCCTCTTCACTGACCGCTACTGGGTCCTCCTTCTCCCTGCTCCATGAGCTTTATTATACCTCGTCTTAAAACTATGTATGGTTCCTGCCTCCACTACATCACTTGTCAGACTATTCCACTTCCTAACAATTCTGTGGCTGAAGAAATACTTCCTAACATCCCCTTGACTCATCTGGATCTTCAACTTCCAATTGTGACCCTTGTTTATGTGTCCCATCTCTGGAACATCCTGTTAGTTACCATTTTGTCCTAGGCACATGTCAATTAGACACTAGGCCTGTTGTGTGTGTGTAAGGAAACACTTTGAAATGTTTCCGTCCCGCCGGGAATCGAACCCGGGCCCTCCGTGCGTGGAGCGAGAGCTTTAGCCACCAGGGCCTGTGTGTGTGTACTCACCTAATTGTGGTTGCAGGGGTCGAGACTCAGCTCCTGGCCCCGCCTCTTCACTGTCCGCTACTGGGTCCCTTCTCTCCCTGCTCCATGAGCTGTATCATACCTCGTCTTAAAGCTATGTATGGTTCCTGCCTCCACTACATCACTTGCTAGACTATTCCACTTCCTGACTACTCTATGGCTGAAGAAATACTTCCTAACATTCCTTTGACTGAGTCTTCAACTT
The DNA here is from genome assembly GCA_009830355.1 of Cherax destructor. Classification (NCBI taxonomy): domain Eukaryota; kingdom Metazoa; phylum Arthropoda; class Malacostraca; order Decapoda; family Parastacidae; genus Cherax; species Cherax destructor. Next base: position 83,525 of record WNWK01005470.1, read on the forward strand.
CCAATTATGCCCCTTGTGTGTGTGTGTGTGTGTGTGTGTGTGTGTGTGTTTGTGTACTCACCGAATTGTATGTGCAGGGTTGAGTCTCAGCTCCTGAGCTTCTTTTCCAAGACTGCTGTGATGGACACTGCTAGTTTATGGCCACTGCACAGTACGGCTGTTCTTAAGAATATAAGAAGAGAGGAGCGCCGTAGTAGGCCTACCCACCATTGCTAGGCAGCTTTTTCTCAAATCCAACATGTGTGACTCATGTTTCCCCTCAACAACTCCTCCATTCAACTTTTCAACTCTCTGAGACTTAGAAAAAGTGTTATTTTTATCATTATTGCTCATCTGAGTGTTGAGCTTCCAGCTATGTTCCCTCGTCCCAGGTCCTCTACACATATGCTGCTATGTATGATAATCTTTGTAACTGTATTTGTGTATATCTGAATAAACTTACAGACTTGTTGTAGCCACACAGCTTTCAGTACAGTGACAGGCTGAGAGCACTAACAGCTGAGGCAGGAGACCCCCTAGATATGGTCCTAATGAAAACATTGTATCTTGCTTACATCAGATCACTAGTTAGGTCAAGTTAGGTAAGAATTGTCAGGAAACAGAACAGGTGTTTCCTACCGCGGGTCTTAGTCATATGATGACCCGCAGCTGGAGCTTTTGGTCAACTGACCGAGGCCTTCCACTGGCTTACCCCTCCACCCCTTTAAAAATTATGGTTATAATTATAAAAGTTTTGTGTTTCCGTACCTGTGTCGGGGGAAAGGCTGGAGAACTCGACAAAAAAATCGTAGAATGAGATCATCCCAGGATGTCCATACGCTACTTAGATGCTAAACAAGATTAAGACACTTGACATTCCAAACATTCAGAGAATAAATCACGGAAACAAATATCCTCATTGGTGTCAGTATGCTCAAGCAAATCCTGGCACAGAGACCCTCCATTCTTTCTTTGCCACGGGTGAGCGCTACTCCAAATGGATCATGAAAACTGGAACTGACCTGCGAATGCACCTGATATACCATTTATATCAAGACAAGAGAGACATTTCCCGGCATCTTGGTGAAGTAGTCAATTACCTCTTTCCAAATACCTCTTCCTCATTTTCCCCTAAAAATTTATCAGTTGACAACCAAAGAAACCAGGGAACGGGTGGGGTTTGAAACAATGGCGAGTGAGTGGTAAAACTCCAGGTCAGTGCGTAAGCAACTTGGCCAGCTGGCTACAATAAGAGTCACCCAACTAGGTGTATTTATACACCATAGGAAGGTTAGCATGGGCCACCACTATGACCACAGATGCAAGTTTTTTTTCAGATGGATCTCCCATCAGCGTGGTTGTGGCGAACTCTCCCTCAAAGCCGCCGTCATGACCCACGAAATCGAGTGGCTTACGCACTGGCTTGGAGTTTTACGACTCCCTCGCCTGGGGTTCAAACCCCACCAGTTCCCTGGTTTGTCTGCTATCGTGTTGTTACGATTTCATTAGTCATGAAAGCAACCAAAGCTTCGTCTTGAAGCCAAAACACGATACCTTAAGTTGTATTGAAGCCTCAGTCACATAACTCTCATCCACAAAGTATGTTGATGGTTGCGTTGACAAGTCCTCTGGCGCAGCTGGTAGTGTTGACCAGTCTTCTGGAGCAGCTGGTAGTGTTGACCAGTCCTCTGGAGCAGCTGGTAGTGTTGACCAGTCCTCTGGAGCAGCTGGTAGTGTTGACCAGTCCTCTGGAGCAGATTGTAGTGTTGACCAGTCTTCTGGAGCAGCTGGTAGTGTTGACCAGTCCTCTGGAGCAGCTGGTAGTGTTGACCAGTCCTCTGGAGCAGCTGGTAGTGTTGACCAGTCCTCTGGAGCAGCTGGTATTGTTGACCAGTCCTCTTGAGCAGCTGGTAGTGTTGACCAGTCCTCTGTAACAGCTGGTAGTGTTGACCAGTCCTCTGGAGCAGCTGGTAGTGTTGACCAGTCCTCTGGAGCAGCTGGTAGTGTTGACCAGTCCTCTGGAGAAGCTGGTAGTGTTGACCAGTCCTCTGGAGCAGCTGGTAGTGTTGACCAGTCCTCTGGAGAAGCTGGTAGTGTTGACCAGTCTTCTGGAGCAGCTGGTAGTGTTGACCAGTCCTCTGGAGCAGCTGGTAGTGTTGACCAGTCCTTTGGAGAAGCTGGTAGTGTTGACCAGTCTTCTGGAGCAGCTGGTAGTGTTGACCAGTCCTCTGGAGCAGCTGGTAGTGTTGACCAGTCCTTTGGAGAAGCTGGTAGTGTTGACCAGTCTTCTGGAGCAGCTGGTAGTGTTGACCAGTCCTCTGGAGCAGCTGGTAGTGTTGACCAGTCCTCTGGAGAAGCTGGTAGTGTTGACCAGTCTTCTGGAGCAGCTGGTAGTGTTGACCAGTCCTCTGGAGCAGCTGGTAGTGTTGACCAGTCCTCTGGAGCAGCTGGTAGTGTTGACCAGTCCTCTGGAGCAGCTGGTAGTGTTGACCAGTCCTCTGGAGCAGCTGGTAGTGTTGACCAGTCCTCTGGAGCAGCTGGTAGTGTTGGCCAGTTCTCTGGAGCAGCTGGTAGTGTTGACCAGTCCTCTGGAGCAGCTGGTAGTGTTGACCAGTCCTCTGGAGCAGCTGGTAGTGTTGACCAGTCCTCTGGAGCAGCTGGTAGTGTTGACCAGTCCTCTGGAGCAGCTGGTAGTGTTGACCAGTCCTCTGGAGCAGCTGGTAGTGTTGACCAGTCCTCTGGAGCAGCTGGTAGTGTTGACCAGTCCTCTGGAGCAGCTGGTATTGTTGACCAGTCCTCTGGAGCAGCTGGTAGTGTTGGCCAGTCCTCTGGAGCAGTTGGTAGTGTTGACCAGTCTTCTGGAGCAGCTGGTAGTGTTGACCAGTCCTCTGGAGCAGCTGGTAGCGTTGACCAGTCCTCTGGAGCAGCTGGTAGTGTTGACCAGTCCTCTGGAGCAGCTGGTGGTGTTTGACCAGTCCTCTGGAGAAGCTGGTAGTGTTGACCAGTCCTCTGGAGCAGCTGGTAGTGTTGACCAGTCCTCTGGAGCAGCTGGTAGTGTTGACCAGTCCTCTGGAGAAGCTGGTAGTGTTGACCAGTCCTCTGGAGCAGCTGGTAGCGTTGACCAGTCCTCTGGAGCAGCTGGTAGTGTTGACCAGTCCTCTGGAGAAGCTGGTAGTGTTGACCAGTCCTCTGGAGAAGCTGGTAGTGTTGACCAGTCCTCTGGAGCAGCTGGTAGTGTTGTCATACAGTGATGCTGTCACCTACAAGGTATACCACACATCAATAACTAGGCTTCTGCATTTCAGACTGAAGTCTTTGTTATACTCCTCATTGTATATCACTGTGCCCTTGTATCTTAAGCTGACACCTTAATTGCGATTATTATCAAGAGATGCTCTTAACTCTCTGAGTGTCACTTGTGACATGCACTCACTTGTGTCAGAGTGAATCTCTGACACAAGTCAGAGATTCACTCTAGGGAGGTCCCGTTGATGCTTAGTCAAGGGTTCTTGATTCAAGGAATTGGAATTGCCTCTCCTTTCCTTAAATCAAACTTTGTTGCCTCCCATGCCTCAGGCGCAGTATGGTCCCTATGGGTTTAGTGCCTCCCACTAAATATAATAATAATAATAATAATAATAATAATAATAATAATAATAATTGTATCTGAAGTCAAAGTAACTGTCAAATTAAAGAGAGTGGAGTCAAGGTACATCATTTGTGGATTCCCTCCCACACTGACCTTTCAGTGTGTGTGTGTGTGTGTTAGTTAGTTACCATTTTGTCCTAGGCACATGTCGATTAGACACTAGGCCTGTTGTATGTATGTGTGTGTGTGTGTAACGAAACACTTCGAAATGTTTCGGCCCCGCCGGGAATTGAACCCGGGCCCTCTGTGCGTGAAGCAAGAGCGCTAGCCACCATGCCATCGGGGCGTGTGGTGTGTGTGTGTGTGTGTGTGTGTGTGTGCGTGTGTGTGTGTGTGTGTGTGTACTCACCTAATTGTGGTTGCAGGGGTCGAGACTCAGCTCTTGGCCCCGCCTCTTCGCTGTCTGCTACTGGGTCTCTGCTCTCCCTGCTCCATGAGCTTTATCATACCTTGTCTTAAAACTATGTATGGTTCCTGCCTCCACTATATCTTTCTCTAGTCCATTCCACTTCCTGACTACTCTGTGGCTGAAGAAATGTTTCCTGACATCCCTTTGACTCATCTGAGTCTTCAGCTTCCAGTTGTGTCCCCTTGTTTCTGTGTTCCCTCTCTGAAACAACCTGTCACTATCTACCTTGTCAATTCCCCGCAGTATTTTGTATGTCGTTATCATGTCTCCTCTGACCCTTCTTTCCTCCAGTGTTGTTAGTCCTATTTCCCTCAACCTTTCTTCATAAGACAGACCCCTGAGTTGTGGAACTAACCTTGTCGCAAACCTTTGCACTTTCTCTAGTTTCCTTACGTGCTTGACCAGGTGTGGGTTCCAGACTGGTGCTGCATATTCTAGTATGGGCCTGACGTACACGGTATACAGTGTCTTGAACAATTCCTTGTTAAGGTAACGGAACGCTAATCTAAGGTTTGCCAGACGCCCATATGCTGCCGCAGTTATCTGGTTGATATGTGCCTCCGGAGACGTGCTAGGCGTTATACTCACTCCAAGGTCTTTCTCCTTTGCCGAGGTTTGTAGCCTTTGTCCGCCTAGCTTGTACTCTGTCAGCGGTCTTCTTTGCCCTTCTCCGATCCTCATGACTTTGCATTTGGAGGGATTAAATTCGAGAAGCCAGTTGCTAGACCAGATGTCGAGCTTGTCCAGGTCTGTTTTGCAGCCCTGCCTGGTCCTCTTCCGATGTGATTCTCCTCATTATTTTCACATCATCCGCGAATAGAGACACTTCTGAGTCTATCCCGTCCGTCATGTCATTTACATATACCAGGAATAACACTGGTCCTAGGACTGACCCCTGCGGTACACCGCTCGTCACAGGCGCCCACTGTGATACCTCACCACGCACCATGACCCGTTGTTGCCTCCCTTTGAGGTATTCCCTGATCCATTCCAGTGCCCTTCCTGTTATACCTGCTTGTTCTTTCTACTTCTTTACTAATCTCATGTGAGGAACTGTGTCGAAGGCCTTCCTGCAGTCCAGGAAAATGCAATCAACCCACCCTTCTCTCTCCTGCCTTACCTCTGTTACTTTATCATAGAACTCTAGGAGGTTTGTTACACAGGATTTGCCTTCCCGGAATCCATGCTGTCTGGTGTTTATTATCCTGGTCAGCTCAAGGTGTTCCACCATTCTTTTCCTGATGATTTTCTCCAGGACTTTGCACACTATACATGTAAGTGACACCGGTCTATAGTTTAGTGCCTCTTTTCTGTCTCCTTTTTTAAAAATGGGAACTACGTTAGCCTTCTTCCATACCTCAGGTAGCTGCCCAGTTTCAAGGGATGTGTTGAATATTGTGGTAAGTGGCACACTCAGTACCTCAGCTCCTTCCCGAAGAACCCACGGGGAGATATTGTCCGGACCCATGTGTGTGTGTGTGTGTGTGTGTGTGTGTGTGTGTGTGTGATGCGTGTGTGTGTGTGTGTGTGTGTGCCTTCAAGAAGGAAGTACATCACAACTTCTGGCTGTCAGTTAGTAGTTTGAGGACAATAATACGAAAAAGAACTTCAACTGAATTTTATTGACTTGAGACTGAGAGGCTGACTGCCACCAGTCAGCGCATCGTCAGCCACCAGTCAGCGCATCGTCAGCCACCAGTCAGCGCATCGTCAGCCACCAGTCAGCGCATCAGCAGACTCCTGGATGTCATCACTGCCTGGCTCTGGCTGGGCGACGGTGGTGTCATCCCAGAGTTCGCACCACCAAGTCTAAACTTATCCAGTGGAAATACTGTCACATTCTACGTCATCATGTGCTGAAATGCCTCCCCCAAAAAAAAAACACAACAACAACAACATGAATTCAGAGGCAACTCACTTATAAATGTTCAAGAAATGTCGAAATATATTATCCAGCGCGGGATATTAGCAGTCAGTCTTGAAGAATATATACAGACTGACCCTACAGTAGATAACTCACTTAGGCTTGTCTAAATCCAACCATACCTTGCTGAAATATAAGCTAAAATAAATAATTTATAATCACTTATAAGGTACACTAAATTTTTTTGTGAATTCATGTGTTTGTTATTAACTCATAACCACAGTAACTTGCGTAGTTATCATGACACTGCGACCGCAGTAACTTGCGTAGTTATCATGACACTGCGACCGCAGTAACTTGCGTAGTTATCATGACACTACGACCACAGTAACTTGCGTAGTTATCATGACACTGCGACCACAGTAACTTGCGTAGTTATCATGACACTCCGACCGCAGTAACTTGCGTAGTTATCATGACACTGCGACCGCAGTAACTTGCGTAGTTATCATGACACTGCGACCACAGTAACTTGCGTAGTTATCATGACACTGCGACCACAGTAACTTGCGTAGTTATCATGACACTGCGACCGCAGTAACTTGCGTAGTTATCATGACACTCCGACTGCTACCCGACCCATCATGTTCCTCTGTAATGTTGTGGTTATACCCATGGTGTTACTGCCACCCACAGGATGGTATGGTGCTACTGCCACCCACAGGATGGTATGGTGTTACTGCCTCCCACAGGATGGTATGGTGTTACTGCCACCCACAGGATGGTATGGTGTTACTGCCACCCACAGGATGGTATGGTGTTACTGCCACCCACAGGATGGTATGGTGTTACTGCCACCCACAGGATGGTATGGTGTTACTGCCACCCACAGGATGGTATTGTGTTACTGCCACCCACAGGATGGTATGGTGTTACTGCCACCCACAGGATGGTATGGTGTTACTGCCACCCACAGGATGGTATGGTGTTACTGCCACCCACAGGATGGTATGGTGTTACTGCCACCCACAGGATGGTATGGTGTTACTGCCCCCACAGGATGGTATGGTGTTACTGCCTCCCACAGGATGGTATGGTGTTACTGCCACCCACAGGATGGTATGGTGTTACTGCCCCCACAGGATGGTATGGTGTTACTGCCTCCCACAGGATGGTATGGTGTTACTGCCACCCACAGGATGGTATGGTGTTACTGCCACCCACAGGATGGTATGGTGTTACTGCCACCCACAGGATGGTATGGTGTTACTGCCCCCACAGGATGGTATGGTGTTACTGCCTCCCACAGGATGGTATGGTGTTACTGCCACCCACAGGATGGTATGGTGTTACTGCCACCCACAGGATGGTATGGTGTTACTGCCACCCACAGGATGGTATGGTGTTACTGCCACCCACAGGATGGTATGGTGTTACTGCCACCCACAGGATGGTATGGTGTTACTGCCACCCACAGGATGGTATGGTGTTACTGCCACCCACAGGATGGTATGGTGTTACTGCCACCCACAGGATGGTATGGTGTTACTGCCACCCACAGGATGGTATGGTGTTACTGCCACCCACAGGATGGTATGGTGTTACTGCCACCCACAGGATGGTATGGTGTTACTGCCACCCACAGGATGGTATGGTGTTACTGCCACCCACAGGATGGTATGGTGTTACTGCCACCCACAGGATGGTATGGTGTTACTGCCACCCACAGGATGGTATGGTGTTACTGCCACCCACAGGATGGTATGGTGTTACTGCCACCCACAGGATGGTATGGTGTTACTGCCACCCACAGGATGGTATGGTGTTACTGCCACCCACAGGATGGTATGGTGTTTCTGCCACCCACAGGATGGTATGGTGTTACTGCCACCCACAGGATGGTATGGTGTTACTGCCACCCACAGGATGGTATGGTGTTTCTGCCACCCACAGGATGGTATGGTGTTGCTGCCACCCACAGCATGGGTACGGAGTGGTGGGGCAGGGGTAGTGGCCAGCTCTGGGGTAGCGACTGCATATCCTTGCAACAGGAATGATGATCTCTGAGGAGTTGTTGCACACAGTTGATCAATGTTGTTGCTCCTCAACGACCAGAGTGTCCGCTGTGAGAAGAAAAAAAAGATAGTTTCCGCATCTCTCTCTCTCTCTCTCTCTCTCTCTCTCTCTCTCTCTCTCTCTCTCTGTAAATCTCAAGTCTTGCTAATGACGACTATCACCATAAGACCAGGTAAAGTGGTTCACTTAATAGGTTAAGTGGACCACTTAATAGTTCAAGTAGTCAACTTAATAAGTTAATGGATCCACTTAATACATTAAGTGGACCATTTAATAGGCTAAGTGGACCATTTAAAAGATACATTTAATGGATTAAGTGGCTCACGTAGCGGGTTAAGTTGTTATGGTATGTGCCGAGTGTAGTTAGCCGGTGTTTCTAGCAGGTGTAGTTAGCAAGTGTTTCTAGCAGGTGTAGTTAGCAAGTGTTTCTAGCAGGTGTAGTTAGCAAGTGTTTCTAGCAGGTGTAGTTAGCAAGTGTTTCTAGCAGGTGTAGTTAGCAAGTGTTTCTAGCAGGTGTAGTTAGCCCGTGTTTCTAGCAGGTGTAGTTAGCAAGTGTTTCCAGCAGGTGTAGTTAGCAAGTGTTTCTAGTAGGTGTAGTTAGCACGTGTTTCTAGCAGGTGTAGTTAGCAAGTGTTTCTAGCAGGTGTAGTTAGCAAGTGTTTCTAGCAGGTGTAGTTAGCAAGTGTTTCTAACAAGTGTAGTTAGCAAGTGTTTCTAGCATGTGTAGTTAGCGTGTTCTAGCAGTGTATTAGCTTCAGCAGGTGTAGTTAGCAAGTGTTTCTAGCAGGTGTAGTTAGCAAGTGTTTCTAGCAGGTGTAGTTAGCAAGTGTTTCTAGCAGGTGTAGTTAGCAAGTGTTTCTAGCAGGTGTAGTTAGCAAGTGTTTCTAGCAGGTGTAGTTAGCAAGTGTTTCTAGCAGGTGTAGTTAGCAAGTGTTTCTAGCAGGTGTAGTTAGCAAGTGTTTCTAGCAAGTGTAGTTAGCAAGTGTTTCTAGCAGGTGTAGTTAGCCCGTGTTTCTAGCAGGTGTAGTTAGCAGGTGTAGTTAGCAAGTGTTTCTAGTAGGTGTAGTTAGCACGTGTTTCTAGCAGGTGTAGTTAGCAAGTGTTTCTAGCAGGTGTAGTTAGCAAGTGTTTCTAGCATGTGTAGTTAGCAAGTGTTTCTAGCAGGTGTAGTTAGCAAGTGTTTCTAGCAGGTGTAGTTAGCAAGTGTTTCTAGCAGGTGTAGTTAGCAAGTGTTTCTAGCAGGTGTAGTTAGCAAGTGTTTCTAGCAGGTGTTTCTAGCAGGTGTAGTTAGCAAGTGTTTCTAGCAGGTGTAGTTAGCAAGTGTTTCTAGCAGGTGTAGTTAGCAAGTGTTTCTAGCAGGTGTAGTTAGCAAGTGTTTCTAGCAGGTGTAGTTAGCAAGTGTTTCTAGCAGGTGTAGTTAGCAAGTGTTTCTAGCAGGTGTAGTTAGCAAGTGTTTCTAGTAGGTGTAGTTAGCACGTGTTTCTAGCAGGTGTAGTTAGCAAGTGTTTCTAGCAGGTGTATTAGCAAGTGTTTCTAGCAGGTGTAGTTAGCAAGTGTTTCTAGCAGGTGTAGTTAGCCGGTGTTTCTAGCAGGTGTAGTTAGCAAGTGTTTCTAGCAGGTGTAGTTAGCAAGTGTTTCTTGCAGGTGTAGTTAGCAAGTGTTTCTAGCAGGTGTAGTTAGCAAGTGTTTCTAGCAGGTGTAGTTAGCAAGTGTTTCTAGCAGGTGTAGTTAGCAAGTGTTTCTAGTAGGTGTTGTTAGCACGTGTTTCTAGCAGGTGTAGTTAGCAAGTGTTTCTAGCAGGTGTAGTTAGCAGTGTTTCTAGCAGGTTAGTTCAGCAGGTGTAGTTAGCAGTGTTTCTAGTAGGTGTAGTTAGCAACGTGTTTCTAGCAGGTGCAGTTGCAGTGTTTCTAGCAGGTGTAGTTAGCAAGTGTTTCTAGCAGTGTAGTTAGCAAGTGTTTCTAGCAGGTGTAGTTAGCAAGTGTTTCTAGCAGGTGTAGTTAGCAAGTGTTTCTAGCAGGTGTAGTTAGCAAGTGTTTCTAGCAGGTGTAGTTAGCAAGTGTTTCTAGCAGGTGTTAGAGTGTAGTTAGCACGTGTTTCTAGCAGGTGTAGTTAGCAAGTGTTTCTAGCAGGTGTAGTTAGCAAGTGTTTCTAGCAGGTGTAGTTAGCAAGTGTTTCTAGCAGGTGTAGTTAGCAAGTGTTTCTAGCAGGTGTAGTTAGCAAGTGTTTCTAGTAGGTGTAGTTAGCACGTGTTTCTAGCAGGTGTAGTTAGCAAGTGTTTCTAGCAGGTGTATTAGCAAGTGTTTCAGCAGGTGTAGTTAGCAAGGTGTTTCTAGCAGGTGTAGTTAGCAAGTGTTTCTAGCAGGTGTAGTTAGCAAGTGTTTCTAGCAGGTGTAGTTAGCAAGTGTTTCTAGCAGGTGTAGTTAGCAAGTGTTTCTAGCAGGTGTAGTTAGCAAGTGTTTCTAGCAGGTGTAGTTAGCAAGTGTTTCTAGTAGGTGTTGTTAGCACGTGTTTCTAGCAGGTGTAGTTAGCAAGTGTTTCTAGCAGGTGTAGTTAGCAATGTTTCTAGCAGGTGTAGGCAAGTGTTCTAGTAGGTAGTTCAAGTGTTTCTAGCAGGTGTAGTTAGCAAGTGTTTCTAGCAGGTGTAGTTAGCAAGTGTTTCTAGCAGGTGTAGTTAGCTGGTGTTTCTAGCAGGTGTAGTTAGCAAGTGTTTCTAGCAGGTGTAGTTAGCAAGTGTTTCTAGCAGGTGTAGTTAGCAAGTGTTTCTAGCAGGTGTAGTTAGCAATTGTTTCTAGCAGGTGTAGTTAGCAAGTATTTCTAGCAGGTGTAGTTAGCAAGTATTTCTAGCAGGTGTAGTTAGCCGGTGTTTCTAGCAGGTGTAGTTAGCAAGTATTTCTAGCAGGTGTAGTTAGCAAGTTTTTCTAGCAGGTGTAGTTAGCAGGTGTTTCTAGAAGATGTATTTAGCAACTGTTTCTAGCAGGTGCATATAGAAGGTGTTTCTAGCCGGTGCAGTTAGCAGATGTTTCTAGTAGGGGCATTTAGAAGGCGTTTCTAGCAGGGGCAGTTAGCAGGTGTTTCATGCAGGTGCAATTAGCAGGTGTTTCATGCAGGTGCAATTAGCAGGTGTTTCCAGCAGGGGCAGTTAGCAGGTGTTTCCAGCAGGGGCAGTTAGCAGGTGTTTCTAGCAGGGGCAGTTAGCAGGTGTTTCTAGCAAGGGCAGTTAGCAGGTGTTTTTAGCAGGGGCAGTTAGCAGGTGTTTCTAGCAGGTGCAGTTAGCAGGCTGCAGTTCAGTCCCCTCTCTGCTTGGCATCTCTCATTTGCAGGTCGCCCTTAGCAAACCTGCGTGGCTGGTGAGGGGCGTCCTGGCAGGTGGGCGACCTACCAAAAGTTCCCTACCCCCTTTGCTTCTAGGAACAGGCCAGAGAGTCAGACCCCTCTCCGGCCTCTGGCTGGCTCGCACCATATATATATTTTTTTCTATAAGGGTTTGCTGTAAACTCTATAAGCTCTTTTAACTCTTTATTGGTTATGGTGATTATGCTGTTATCTTTCTTCAATAAAACTTGTACTTTGTTGACTCTTTACTGTGTGCTGTTTGTCTTTGTGTGTCGTGACTGTGCTGTGGGTTAGTGCACAGGACTGTTGGTTGCTGCACCACCTGTCGTGACTGTGCTGTGGGTTGGTGCACAGCACTGCTGGGTGCTGCACCACCTGTTGTGACTGTGCTGTGGGTTAGTGCACAGGACTGTTGGTTGCTGCACCACCTGTCGTGACTGTGCTGTGGGTTGGTGCACATCACTGCTGGTTGCTGCACCACCTGTCGTGACTGTGCTGTGGGTTGGTGCACAGCACTGCTGGTTGCTGCACCACCTGTCGTGACTGTGCTGTGGGTTAGTGCACAGCACTGCTGGTTGCTGCACCACCTGTCGTGACTGTGCTATGGGTTGGTGCACAGGACTGCTGGTTGCTGCACCACCTGTCGTGACTGTGCTGTGGGTTGGTGCACAGCACTGCTGGTTGCTGCACCACCTGTCGTGACTGTGCTGTTTGTTGGTGCACAGCACTGCTGGTTGCTGCACCACCTGTCGTGACTGTGCTGTGGGTTGGTGCACAGCACTGCTGGTTGCTGCACCACCTGTCTTATAGCTGGTTCCACTCCACTTAGTGGATTAAGTGGTAGACTTAATTACCACCTGGAATTATAAATCACTTTACAATAATTTGTGCAAACAGGAGAGGAAGAATACAGAATAAACAGAGACAAATACAGCATATACAACAAGTAAGTATACAAGAGCAGGGAGTGTATACGGCGCTGGTGTATGATACAAGAAGCTGGTGACTGAGCTGAAGCAGCGCAGCAACAGACGGAGGATCGATCCCGCAACACTTCTCTCTCACTGACATAACAATAGTCACCATTGATTTCCCTTCCTCCCTAACACTCTGTATGAGATCCTTGACGAGGTTTGAATCCTATCTGCCATCACCAGGAGGGAGCTAATGCTGTAGATTGAGGAAGGGAGGGAAGGAAGGAGGAAGGGAAGGAAGGTAGGAAGGAGGGCCGGAGGGAGGGAGGAAAGGAAGGAATGAAGGAGGGAGGGAAGGAAGGAGGTAGGGACGGAAGGAAGGAAGGAAGGAGGGAGGGAAGGAAGGAGGGAGGGAAGGAACTGTCTTGGGGAGGGTGAGTTGTGTTTGTTGTATAGTGTGTTTGTTGTATAGTGTGTTGTGTGTTGTATAGTGTGTTGTATAGTGTGTTTGTTGTATAGTGTGTTTGTTGTATGGTGTGTTTGTTGTATGGTGTGTTTGTTGTATGGTGTGCTTGTTGTATAGTTTGTTGTATAGTGTATTTGTTGTATAGTAGAACTTCATCATACCTTTTCTTAAACCTATGAATGGAACCTGCCTCCACTACATCACTCTCCAGATTGTTCATGACAACTCTATGACTGAACAAATACATACTAACATCCGTGTGACTCATTGTTGCTGTGTCCCATCTCTGAAACATTCTGTCCTTATCCACCTTGTCAATTCCTCTCAGCATTTTATATTTCGTTATCATATCTCCCCGTATCCTTCCTTTCCTCCAGTGTCGTCAGGTTGATTTTCCTTAACCTCTCCTCGTGCGGCATACCCCTCAGCTGCGAGACTAGTCTCGTTGTAAACCTTTGCACTTTCTCTAATTTCTTGACGTGCTTGACCAGGTGTGGGTTCTATACTGGTGCTGCATACTCCAGTATGGGCCTGACGTACACGGTGTACAGAGTCTTGAGTGATTCCTTACTCAGGTGTCGAAACGCTATTCTTAGGTTTGCCAGGCACCCATATGCTGCAGCAGTTATCTTGTTGATGTGCGCCTCAGGAGATGTGCTTATTATACTCACCCCAAGATCCTTTTCCTTGAGTGAGGTTTGTAGTCTTTGGCCCCCCTAGACTATACTCTGTCCGTGGTCTTCTTTGCTCTTCCCCGATCTTCATGACTTTGCACTTGGTGAGGTTAATCTCCAATAGCCAGTTGCTGGCCAAGGCTTGCAACCTGCCCAGTTTCCTTTGTAGTCTTGCCTGATCCTCATCCGATTTAATTCTTCGTATCAGCTTCACATCATCTGCAAACAGAGGCACCTCTGAATCCATCCCTTCCGTTATGTCGTTTACATATACCAAAAATAGCACCGGTCCTAGAACTGACCCTTGTGGAACCCCGCTCGTCACAGGCGCCCACTCTGACACCTCGTCACGTACCATCTTGGTCACTACCATGACATAGTGGTACCATTCTTGGTCATTACCATTCTTTTTAACGAAATCATTAGAAACGTGTCAGTATTCCGGGGTACTGAATTACGAAGCCTCGCTCAGTCAGCTCTTAGTCTCTGAAGGATGGAGAGAGAGAGAGAGAGAGAGAGAGAGAGAGAGAGAGAGAGAGAGAGAGAGAGAGAGAGAGAGAGAGAGAGAGAGGTGACCTACAGGTTAAATGTACAGCATTTAGACTGCCACTCACTTGTCTAGTTATTTCGATAGGTGAGTAACTGTCTGGTTGTCTGCCTGTCTCTGTCTGTCTTATACAGTGAGATAATAAACAGAACAGAATTGGGGAGACACGATAACAACGTACAAAATACCGAGAAGCAGGCGATGGGGGGAGGGAAACAGGTACATCACGGACACACAGCTGTCAGGAAGTATTTCTTTAGACTCGGAGTCCGTCGAGAAGTGGAATGACCTGGAGAAAAAGAAGGTAGGCGTACAGCGCTGCCAGGAGCGGTGACTCGACCTCCCTCCTGCCGCAGAGAGGCGAGTACACACCTCAGAGTAGACTGGCAGTAGACTGGTAGACTGATTTTAGACCGAGGTCCTCCCCAGCCTTCGTCTATGTGTGCGTCCGGCCAGTAATTGTACACCAACCCGGTAATCAATACACGGACTACACGAACCTGCTGTACGTGGCGCTGACACCAGCCTGCTGTACGTGGCGCTGACACCAGCCTGCTATACGTGGTGCTGACACCAGCCTGCTATACGTGGCGCTGACACCAGCCTGCTGTACGTGGCGCTGACACCAGCCTGCTATACGTGGTGCTGACACCAGCCTGCTGTACGTGGTGCTGACACCAGACTGCTGTACGTGGTGCTGACACCAGCCTGTTGTACGTGGTGCTGACACAGTCCACTGTACGTGGCTCTGATACACTCCACTGTAAGTGGCTCTGATGCAGTCCACTGTACGTGGCACTCATGCAGTTCGCTGTGCGTGGCTCTGATGCAATCCACTGTAAGTGGCTCTGATGCAGTCTACTGTACGTGGCTCAGTACGACACTGTACGTGGCAGCAAACTACGGGCAGTCTGTCTAAAATGTAAACAATAGAAATTCCAGTCACTTCTCCAGCTCCCACTCCAGTTACCACTCCAGCTCCCACTCCAGTTGCTTCTCTAGCTCCCACTCCAGTTAATACGCCAGCTCTCACTCCAGTTACCACTCCGGTTACCACTCCAGTTACTACTCCAGTTACCACTCCAGCTCCCACTCCGGTTACCACTCCGGTTACTACTCCAGCTCCCACTCCAGTTACCACTCCGATTACTACTCCAGCTCCCACTCCAGTTACCACTCCAGCTCCCACTCCGGTTACCACTCCAGTTACTACTCCAGCTCCCACTCCAGTTACCACTCCAGCTCCCACTCTAGTTACCACTCCAGCTCCCAGTACAGTTAATACTCCAGCTCCCACTCCAGTTACCACTCCAGTTACTACTCCAGCTCCCACTCCAGTTACTACTCCAGCTCCCACTCCGGTTACCACTCCAGTTACTACAGCTCCCACTCCAGCTCCAACTCCAGTTACCACTCCAGCTCCAACTCCAGTTACCACTCCAGCTCCAACTCCAGTTACCAACTCCAGCTCCAACTCCATTTACCACTCCAGTTACTACACCAGCTCCCACTCCGGTTACCACTCCAGTTACTACTCCAGTTACCACTCCAGTTACTACAGTTACCACTCCAGTTACTACTCCAGTTACCACTCCAGTTACTACTCCAGCTCCTTCTCCAGGAACCACTCCAGTTCCCACTTCAATCTCCATTCCAGTACCCACTCCAGCTCCCATTCCGGTTCCAAATTAAAGGAAGTTGTATATACATCCCTCAGTGTATATACATTGTCAATGTATATACATCTGTCATTGTATACACATCTCTCAATGTATATACATCTGTCAATGTATATACACCTCTCAGTGTATATACATCTGTCAATGTATATACATCTGTCATTGTATATACATTTCTCAATGTATATACATCTGTCAATGTAAATACATCTCTCAATGTATATAAATCTCTCATTGTATATACATCTGTCAATTAATATACATCTCTCAATGTATATACATGTCAATGTATATACATCTCAATGTACATACATCTCTCAATGTATATACATCTCTCAATGTATATACATCTTTCAGTGTATATACATCTCTCAATGTATATACATCTCAGTGTATATACATATATCAATGTATATACATCTGTCAATGTATATACACCTCTCAGTGTATATACATCTGTCAATGTATATACATCTGTCATTGTATATACATTTCTCAATGTATATACATCTGTCAATGTAAATACATCTCTCAATGTATATAAATCTCTCAGTGTATATACATCTATCAATTAATATACATCTGTCAATTAATATACATATCTCAATGTATATACATGTCAATGTATATACATGTCAATGTATATACATGCCAATGTATATACATCTCTCAATGTACATACATCTCTCAATGTATATACATCTCTCAATGTATATACATCTTTCAGTGTATATACATCTCAGTGTATATACATCTCTCAATGTATATACATCTCTCAGTGTATATACATATATCAATGTATATACATCTGTCAATGTATATTCATCTCATTGTATATGCATCTCATTGTATATGCATCTCTCATTGTATATACATCTGTCAATGTATATACATATCTCAATGTAACTACATCTATCAATGTAAATACATCTCAATGTATATACATCCCTCAACGTATATACATCTGTCAGTGTATATACATCTATCAATGTATATACATCTGTCAATGTATATGCATCTCTCATTGTATATACATCTCTTATTGTATATACATATGTCAATGTATATACATATCTCAATGTAACTACATCTCTCAATGTAAATACATCTCTCAATGTATATACATCTCTCAATGTATATACATCCCTTAAGGTATATACATCTGTCAATGTATATACATCACAATGTATATACATTATTTGTATTATTAATAATAACGGTCAACTTTTAT
Source organism: Cherax destructor (assembly GCA_009830355.1). Taxonomy (NCBI): domain Eukaryota; kingdom Metazoa; phylum Arthropoda; class Malacostraca; order Decapoda; family Parastacidae; genus Cherax; species Cherax destructor. The sequence continues at coordinate 100,346 of WNWK01005470.1, forward strand.
TTTCATTAGTATAATAAATATAATTATGGAGTTATTAGAATTATATTAACAGATTATATTAGCGTTAATAATGTTATTAATGAGTTTTAATTTGTTGAGTTCGAATGTCTATTATTATTATTGTTATTATTTTTTATTATTATAATTATTATTATTATTATTAATACTATTATTATTATTATTATTAATACTATTATTATTATTATTAATACTATTATTATTATTATTATTATTAATAATACTATTATTATTATTATTAGTAATAGTAGTAGTAATAGTATTCGTATGGAAGCGCTAAACCCGTAAGGGCCATACAGCGCCAGAGGAATGGGAGGGTAGCTGCAGTTCCTTGAATCAAGAGCACTTCATCAAGGCAGTGTTTTCAAAAATGCAGTAAAATCACTCACACACATGTATAGTGTGCGAGGTCATGGAGAGTGATAGTCAGGAGGAGAGTGATAGTCAGGAGGAGAGTGATAGTCAGGAGGAGAGTGATAGTCAGGAGGAGAGTGATAGTCAGGAGGAGAGTGATAGTCAGGAGGAGAGTGATAGTCAGGAGAGTGAGTCAGGAGAGTGATAGTCAGGAGGAGAGTGATAGTCAGGAGGAGAGTGATAGTCAGGAGGAGAGTGATAGTCAGGAGGAGAGTGATAGTCAGGAGGAGAGTGATAGTCAGGAGGAGAGTGATAGTCAGGAGGAGAGTGATAGTCAGGAGGAGAGTGTAGTCAGGAGGAGAGTGGTGCAGCACCTGGAAGATAGTCAGGAGGAGAGTGGTGCAGCACCTGGAAGATAGTCAGGAGGAGAGTGGTGCAGCACCTGGAAGATAGTCAGGAGGAGAGTGGTGCAGCACCTGGAAGATAGTCAGGAGGAGAGTGGTGCAGCACCTGGAAGATAGTCAGGAGGAGAGTGGTGCAGCACCTGGAAAGGAACGAGCTTATAACGACGGCCAACACGGTTTCAGGGACGGGAAATCCTGTGTCACAAACCTACTGGAGTTCTACGACAGGGTGACAGCAGTAAAACAAGAGAGAGAGGGGTGGGTAGATTGTATATTCTTGGACTGTAAGAAGGCGTTTGACACAGTTCCACACAAGAGATTAGTGCAGAAGCTGGAGGACCAGGCAGGGATAACAGGGAAGGCACAACAATGGATCAGGGAATACCTGTCAGGAAGACAGCAGCGAGTCATGGTACGTGGCGAGGTGTCAGAGTGGGCGCCGGTGACGAGTGGGGTTCCACAGGGGTTAGTCCTAGGACCGGTGCTGTTTCTGGTATTTGTGAACGACATGACGGAAGGAATAGACTCCGAAGTGTCCCTGTTTGCAGATGATGTGAAGTTGATGAGAAGAATTCAATCGGACGAGGACCAGGCAGAACTACAAAGGGATCTGGACAGGCTGCAAGCCTGGTCCAGCAATTGGCTCCTGGAGTTCAACCCCACCAAGTGCAAAGTCATGAAGATTGGAGAAGGGCAAAGAAGACCGTAGACGGAGTACAGTCTAGGGGGCCAGATACTACAAACCTCAATCAAGGAAAAAGATCTTGGGATGAGTATAACACCAGGCACATCTCCTGAGGCGCACATCAACCAAATAACTGCTGCAGCATATGGGCGCCTAGCAAACCTAAGAACAGCATTCCGACATCTTAATAAAGAATCGTTCAGGACCCTGTACACTGTGTACGTTAGGCCCATACTGGAGTATGCAGCACCAGTTTGGAACCCACATCTAACCAAGCACGTAAAGAAGCTAGAGAAAGTGCAAAGGTTTGCAACAAGACTAGTCCCGGAGCTAAGGGGTATGTCCTACGAGGAGAGGTTAAAGGAAATCGACCTGACGACACTGGAGGACAGGAGAGATAAGGGGGACATGATAACGACATATAAGATACTGAGAGGAATTGACAAGGTGGACAGAGACAGAATGTTCCAGAGATGGGACACAGCAACAGGGGGACACAGTTGGAAGCTGAAGACTCAGATGAATCACAGGGATGTTAGGAAGTATTTCTTCAGTCACAGAGTGGTCGGGAAGTGGAATAGTTTAGGAAGCGATGTAGTGGAGGCAGGTTCCATACATAGCTTTAAGAAGAGGTATGATAAAGCTCATGGCGCAGGGAGAGTGACACAGAAGCGGCCAGTGAAGAGGCGGGGCCAGGAGCTATGACTCGACCCCTGCAACCACAACTAGGTGAGTACACACACACACAAATATATATATATATATATATATATATATATATATATATATATATATATATATATATATATATATATATATATATATATCAATAACAACACTGCGCTAGCCAGGGTTCGAACCCATGTTGTACTGGCCCGTCATTGTGAGCGAGAACTACATGACGCCTTAAACCACAGGACCACCCAATCCTACAAGAACCAAGCACCCAACACAGAGCTGTGTTTTACCTTGGTCCGAGGACATACGGAGGTGTGGGAGCTTTCAAGCTAATTTCATTCTCATCCCTGTGGTTTATTTATATATATATATATATATATATATATATATATATATATATATATATATATATATATATATATATATATACCTTTGATATACCTTTGAAGAGTTTCGAGTATCTACTCTCTGAGCCCGGCCATGGGCCAGGCTCGTCTGGTGCTTGCCTGGTCAACCAGGCTGTTGCTGCTGGAGGCCCGCTGCCCCACATATCCATCACAGCCTGGTTGATCTGGCACCTGGTGAAGATATTTGTCCAGTTTCCTCTTGAAGGCTTCTACACTGGTTCCAGCCGTGTTTCGGATATCTTCTGGTAAGATGTTGAATAGTCTGGGACCCCGGATGTTAATACAGTGCTCCCGTATTGTCCCCACCGCACCCCTGCTCCTCACTGGGTTTATTTTACACTTTCTCCCATATCTCTCACTCCAGTATGTTGTTATGGCAGTGTGCAGATTTGGGACCAGGCCCTCAAGTACTTTCCATGTATATATTATCATGTATCTCTCTCTCCTCCGCTCCAATGAGTACATGTTCAAGACTTGAAGGCGTTCCCAATAATTTAGATGTTTCAATGGCTCAATGTGAGCCGTAAACGATCTCTGAATTTGTTCCAGCTCTGATATTTCTCCTGCCCTGAACGGGGCCGTCAGCACTGAGCAGTATTCTAAGTGAGGGAGCACTAGCGATTTGAATAGTGTCACCATCGGCATTATTTCCCTTGTTTTGAAAGTTCTCAATACCCACCCCGTCATCTTCCTGGCTGTTGTGATCTTTGTCTTGTTATGGTCTTTAAACGACAGATCAGCAGACATAATTATTCCCAAGTCCTTTACGTGTTCCTTTCGTTCTATGTGGTGACCCTCTTGCGTTTTGTATATAGTGTTCCTTTTAAGTTCTTCATTTTTTCCATACCTAAGCAGCTGAAACTTATCACCATTGAACGTCATGTTGTTCTCCACTGCCCATTGGAAGACCCTGCTTATGTCCTCCTGTAATTTTTCAGTGTCCTCTACCGTAGTGACTTTCATGCTTATTTTAGTGTCATCTGCAAATGATGATACAAAAGTGTGCTGGGTGTTTTTATCTATGTCTGCTATGAGGATGAGAAACAGCAGAGGTGCCAGGACAGTGCCTTGGGGCACTGAGCTTTTGACCTCGCTGATGCTGGATCTTGCCCTGTTCACTACTACGTTTTGTGTTCTTTGTGTTAGGAACTCAAAAATCCATCTGCCTACCTTCCCCGTAATGCCTATGGCCCTCATTTTGTGCGCTATCACTCCATGATCACATTTGTCAAACGCCTTTGCAAAATCTGTGTAAATCACATCTATATATATATATCTTTGTGATGGAGAACAAACGGTGTGGCTAAGATAACAGTGTGGCTGGGAGAACAGTGTGGCTGGGAGAACAAAGTGTGACTGAGAGAACAAATTGTGGCTGAGGGAACAAAGTGTGGCTGAGAGAACAGTGTGGCTGAGAGAACAAAGTATGGCTGAGAGAACAAAGTGTGGCTGAGAGAACAAAGTGTGGCTGAGGGAACAAAGTGTGGCTGAGAGAACAGTGTGGCTGAGAGAACAAAGTATGGCTGAGAGAACAAAGTGTGGCTGAGAGAACAAAGTGTGGCTGAGAGAACAAAGTGTGGCTGAGGGAACAAAGTGTGGCTGAGAGAACAGTGTGGCTGAGAGAACAGTGTGGCTGAGAGAAGTTCACTTTTCAATACTTTTATCAGCTGAGAGAGGCGCCCACTGAATGGTAAATAATCTAATCTTTTATTCCATTTTCCGGAACTCCCGTCTGGCCGGATGTAAAATTCATGATGAGCAGAATATTTTTATTCCCTTCATGGAGGAAGACACGTCTGTGGGAGTGTGCAGACATGTCTGTGGGAGTGTGCAGACACGTCTGTGGGAATGTGCAGACCCGTCTGTGGGAGTGTGCAGACACGACTGGACCCTCCAAGAGTCATTCGGGCCTTCCAAAGGTGTCATTCGGCAGTCCAAATGTGTTGTTATCCGAGCCTTCAAGCGGTGTCATTCGGGCCTTCCAAAGGTGTCATTCGGGCCTTTCAAATGTGTTCTTATTCGAGCCTTCCATAGGGTGTCATTCGGGCCTTCCAGAGGTGTCATTCGGGCCACCCAAAGGTGTCAACACTATAGAATCACATTGAGCTCTACAAAGGTCAAGCCTTGATCCTTTTTTTCCCCTCTTTCACTGGCTAACTCGAGTAGCCAGTCACAGAGGCCAGGATGTCAATAAGAGGCTTGAGTGAGAGTGACTCCAGAGCTCAGTTGTATCTTCCTAATAACAGATGCTGTTAAACAGGAAATTAAATAAATTAAGAAGCACTACAGTAGGCCTACTGTCCCATCAACTAGGGAGGTCCCAGCAACTAGGCAGGTCCCAGCAACTAGGGAGGTCTCAGCAACTAGGAAGATCCCAGCAACTAGGAAGATTCCAGCAACTAGGAAGATTCCAGCAACTAAGAAGATCCCAGCAACTAGGAAGAACCCAGCAACTAGGAAGAACCCAACAACTAGAAAGATCCCAGCAACTAGAAAGATCCCAGCAACTAGAAAAATCCCAGCAACTAGAAAGATTCCAGCAACTAGAAAGATCCCAGCAACTAGAAAAATCCCAGCAACTAGGAAGAACCCAACAACTAAGAAGATCCAAGCAACTAGAAAGATCCCAGCAACTAGAAAGATCCCAGTAACTAAGAAGAACCCAACAACTAGAAAAATCCCAGCAACTAGGAAGAACCCAACAACTAGAAAGATCCCAGCAACTAGGAAGATCCCAGCAACTAGGAAGATCCCAGCAACTAGGCAGCTCCCAGAAACTAGGAAGAGCCCATGAGCTAGGAAGTTCCCAGCTAACGCCCAGCCGTTATGGGAATATCAAAGTATGTGTGCAGGTATATACTAATAATAATAATAATAATAATAATAATAATAATAATAAATATTCAGGTGTGTTTAGAAAGTTTCATATGTGTTCCTGTGTCGGGTGCACACATGTCCAAAACATATGATACTTGATTAATTAAGGAAACGTTTCGCTCATCAATATAATATTCGTTGTGTTGCGCATATGTCTAGAAGTCAAGACAACAGTGCACAAGTGTCTTGAAGTCAAGACAACAGTGCACAAGTGTCTTGAAGTCAAGACAACAGTGCACAAGTGTCTTGAAGTCAAGACAACAGTGCACAAGTGTCTTGAAGTCAAGACAACAGTGCACAAGTGTCTTGAAGTCAAGACAACAGTGCACAAGTGTCTTGAAGTCAAGACAACAGTGCACAAGTGTCTTGAAGTCAAGACAACAGTGCACAAGTGTCTTGAAGTCAAGACAACAGTGCACAAGTGTCTTGAAGTCAAGACAACAGTGCACAAGTGTCTTGAAGTCAAGACAACAGTGCACAACTGCTTGGAATAACTAATGTATTGTTTTGTATAATAAAGAAGTATAAATAACATGAGGGAGTATAAGTAACTTAAGGGAGTATAAGTAATATGAGGGAGTATAAGTAACATGAGGGAGTATAAGTGAAATGAGGGAGTATAAGTAACATGAGGGTGTATAAGTGACATTAGGGAGTATAAGTAACATGAGGGAGTATAAGTAACATGAGGGAGTATAAGTAACATGAGGGAGTATAAGTAATATGAGGGATTATAAGTAACATGAGGGAGTATAAGTAACTTGAGGGAGTATAAGTAGCATGAGGGAGTATACATGAGGAAGTATAAGTGACATGAGGAAGTATAAGTAACTTGAGGGAGTATAAGTAACATGAGGGAGTATAAGTAACATGAGGGATTATAAGTAACAAGAGGGAGTATAAGTAACTTGAGGGAGTATAAGTAACATGAGGGAGTATAAGTAACATGAGGGAGTATAAGTGACATGGAGTATAAGTAACTTGAGGGAGTATAAGTGACATGAGGTGTGTTGTGGGGTTCTTTTCATAGATTGGAATATTAACAGACGATGAGCTTGGGTTTAGTGTGGTTTAATGAGGGTTGATATAGGGAGCTGAGAGCCATGCCTGTGTCCGTCTGTCTGCACTGAGTCTCGATGGTAACTAACACAGCACGCTGGCCTGGGCATTAGGCAGGCCTATCATGGCTATGCCAGATCACATGGAGCAGAGGTTGGAAATCCGTAACAGTCCGTGATGAGCTCGATAGTAAGTACAACCCTACAGAGGGGTGAACATGAGGAGTTCAAAATGAGGGCTATATGTAATGAGGCAGTATAATAACATGAGGTGATAATGACGGGAACAGTGACATGAGCGGTATAAGTAAAATGAGGGCGTAAGAGGCATGAAAGTATAAGTAACATGAGGGAGCTATGTAACATGAGGGAGTATAAGTGACATAAGGGAGTATAAGTAACATGAGGGAGTATAAGTGACATGAGGGAGTATAAGTGACATGAAGAAGTATAACTGACATGAGTCTCAGGACTACACATCATCTCTGTACGTGGATGGTTAGGCATTACTGAGATCACGAGCTACAGTTCACGTCTCCACATCACGCGGTACAGTTCACGTCTCCACATCACGAGCTACAGTTCACGTCTCCACATCACGAGCTACAGTTCACGTCTCCACATCACGCGGTACAGTTCACGTCTCCACATCACGAGCTACAGTTCACGTCTCCACATCACGAGCTACAGTTCACGTCTCCACATCACGCGGTACAGTTCACGTCTCCACATCACGCGGTACAGTTCACGTCTCTACATCACGCGGTACAGTTCACGTCTCCACATCACGCGGTACAGTTCGTCTCCACATCACGAGCTACAGTTCACGTCTCCACATCACGCGGTACAGTTCACGTCTCCACATCACGCGGTACAGTTCACGTCTCCACATCACGCGGTACAGTTCACGTCTCCACATCACGCGGTACAGTTCACGTCTCCACATCACGAGCTACAGTTCACGTCTCCACATCACGAGCTACAGTTCACGTCTCCACATCACGAGCTACAGTTCACGTCTCCACATCACGCTTTACAGTTCACGTCTCCACATCACGAGCTACAGTTCACGTCTCCACATCACGAGCTACAGTTCACGTCTCCACATCACGAGCTACAGTTCACGTCTCCACATCACGCGGTACAGTTCACGTCTCCACATCACGAGCTACAGTTCACGTCTCCACATCACGAGCTACAGTTCACGTCTCCACATCACGAGCTACAGTTCACGTCTCCACATCACGCTACAGTTCACGTCTCACATCACGCTTACAGTTCACGTCTCCACATCACGAGCTACAGTTCACGTCTCCACATCACGAGCTACAGTTCACGTCTCCACATCACGAGCTACAGTTCACGTCTCCACATCACGAGCTACAGTTCACGTCTCCACATCACGAGCTACAGTTCACGTCTCCACATCACGAGCTACAGTTCACGTCTCCACATCACGAGCTACAGTTCACGTCTCCACATCACGAGCTACAGTTCACGTCTCCACATCACGAGCTACAGTTCACGTCTCCACATCACGCGGTACAGTTCACGTCTCCACATCACGAGCTACAGTTCACGTCTCCACATCACGAGCTACAGTTCACGTCTCCACATCACGAGCTCAGTTCAGTCTCCACATCACGGTACAGTTCCGTCTCCACATCACGAGCTACAGTTCACGTCTCCACATCACGAGCTACAGTTCACGTCTCCACATCACGAGCTACAGTTCACGTCTCCACATCACGAGCTACAGTTCACGTCTCCACATCACGAGCTACAGTTCACGTCTCCACATCACGAGCTACAGTTCACGTCTCCACATCACGAGCTACAGTTCACGTCTCCACATCACGAGCTACAGTTCACGTCTCCACATCACGAGCTACAGTTCACGTCTCCACATCACGAGCTACAGTTCACGTCTCCACATCACGAGCTACAGTTCACGTCTCCACATCACGGTACAGTTCACGTCTCCACATCAGACTACAGTTCACGTCTCCACATCACGGTCAGTTCACGTCTCCATCACAGCTACAGTTCGCCTCAGCGGTACAGTTCACGTCTCCACATCACGAGCTACAGTTCACGTCTCCACATCACGAGCTACAGTTCACGTCTCCACATCACGAGCTACAGTTCACGTCTCCACATCACGCGGTACAGTTCACGTCTCCACATCACGAGCTACAGTTCACGTCTCCACATCACGAGCTACAGTTCACGTCTCCACATCACGCGCTACAGTTCCGTCTCCACATCACGCGGCTACAGTTCACGTCTCCACATCACGAGCTACAGTTCCGTCTCCACATCACGGTACAGTTCACGTCCCTCACACATCACGTAGGCTACAGTTCGTTCGACGTCTCCACATCACGGCTACAGTTCACGTCTCCACATCACGCGGTACAGTTCACGTCTCCACATCACGCGTACAGTTCACGTCTCCACATCACGGCTACAGTTCACGTCTCCTCACAGCTACGTTCACGTCCCTCACGGCTACAGTTCACGTCTCCACATCACGCGGTACAGTTCACGTCTCCACATCACGCGTACAGTTCCGTCTCCACATCACGGCTACAGTTCACGTCTCCACATCACGAGCTACAGTTCACGTCTCCACATCACGCGTACAGTTCACGTCTCCACATCACGAGCTACAGTTCACGTCTCCATCCGGTACAGTTCGTCTCCACATCACGAGCTACAGTTCACGTCTCCACATCACGAGCTACAGTTCACGTCTCCACATCACGGTACAGTTCAGTCTCCACATCACGGTACAGTTCACGTCTCACATCACGGTACAGTTCACGTCTCACATCACGGTACAGTTCACGTCTCCAACGGACATCACACGAGCTACAGTTCACGCTCCACATCACGGGGTACAGTTCACGTCTCCACATCACGCGGTACAGTTCACGTCTCCACATCACGGACAGTACGTTCCCTCGTACTTCCACATCACGAGTACAGTTCACGTCTCCACATCACGAGTACAGTTCACGTCTCCACATCACGAGCTACAGTTACGCTCCACGGTCAGTTCGCTCCATCACGGGTACAGTTCACGTCCCACATCAGCAGATCACACGTAGATATCGACGGTCTCCACATCACGAGTACAGTTCACGTCTCCACATCACGGGTACAGTTACGTCTCCACATCACGAGCTACAGTTCACGTCTCCACATCACGAGTACAGTTCACGCCACATCACGGTACGTTCACGTCTCCAATCACGGTACAGTTCACGTCTCCACATCACGAGCTACAGTTCACGTCTCCACATCACGAGCTACAGTTCACGTCTCCACATCACGAGTACAGTTCACGTCTCCACATCACGCTACAGTTCACGTCTCCACATCACGGGTACAGTTCACGTCTCCACATCACGGTACAGTTCACGTCTCCACATCACGAGCTACAGTTACGTCTCCACATCACGAGCTACAGTTCAGTCTCACATCACGGTACAGTTCACGTCTCCACATCACGGGTACATTCACGTCTACATCACGGCAGTTACGTCTCCACATCACGAGCTACAGTTACGTACTAATACATGTAAGAGTTGATTACAGACGACATGCGACTGTAATCACGATGGAAAATTGTGTAAATACAAGGGAAACATGTGTAAATACAAGGGAAACATGTGTAAATACAAGGGAAACAGGTGTAAATACAGGGGAAACATGTGTAAATACAGATGTAACAGGTGTAAATACAGATGAAACGGGTGTAAATACAGATAAAACAGGTGTAAATACAGATGAAACAGGTATAAATACATGGGAAACAGGTGTAAATACAGGGGAATCAGGTGTAAATACAGATGGGAAACAGGTGTAAATACAGGGGAATCAGGTGTAAATACAGATGGGAAACAGGTGTAAATACAGATGAAACAGGTGTAAATACAAGATGAAACAGGTTAAATACAATGGGAAACAGGTGTAAATACAGATGGGAAACAGGTGTAAATACAGATGGGAAACAGTGTAAATACAGATGGAAACAGGTGTAAATACAGAGAAACAGGTGTAAATACAGATAAAAAGGAAACAGTGTAAATACAGATGAAACAGTGTAAATACAGATGGGAAACAGGTGTAAATACAGGAATCAGGTGTAAACAGAGTAGTTAAATACAGGGGAAACAGGTGTAAATACAGATGGGAAACAGGTGTAAATACAGATGAAACAGGTGTAAATACAGATGGGAAACAGGTGTAAATACAGATGGGAAACAGGTGTAAATACAGATGGGAAACAGGTGTAAATACAGATGGGAAACAGGTGTAAATACAGATGGGAAACAGGTGTAAATACAGATGGGAAACAGGTGTAAATACAGATGGAAACAGGTGTAAATACAGATGGGAAACAGGTGTAAATACAGGGAAACAGGTAATCAGGGAAACAGGTGTAAATACAGATGGGAAACAGTGTAATACAGATGGGAAACAGGTGTAAATACAGATGGGAAACAGGGTGTAAATACAGATGAAACAGGTGTAAATACAAGGAAACAGGTGTAAATACAGATGGAAACAGGTGTAAATACAGTGGGAAACAGGTGTAAATACAGATGGGAAACAGGTGTAAATACAGGAAACAGGTGTAAATACAGATGGGAAACAGTGTAAATACAGATGGGAAACAGGGTAAATACAGATGGGAAACAGTGTAAATACAGATGGGAAAGTAAATACAGGGAAAGGTGTAAATACAGATGGGAAACAGGTGTAAATACAGATGGGAAACAGGTGTAAATACAGATAGGAAACAGGTGTAAATACAGATGGGAAACAGGTGTAAATACAGATGGGAAACAGGTGTAAATACAGGGAAAACAGGTGTAAATACAGATGGGAAACAGGTGTAAATACAGATGGGAAACAGGTGTAAATAAAGATGGGAAACAGGTGTAAATACAGATGGGAAACAGGTGTAAATACAAAGGATACAAAAACGCTGTAAATATGTAACTCATTCAGGTTTTCGTAGGAAATTATTCAGGTTGGATAAATTTTGAAAGAATGTACAAAGGCGCTGATGTAGAAAGAGTTGTAGAAGAATGGAACATAGTGCCAAGGAGTGCCACTGAAGCAGGCACTCAGTATCTTTCAAATGTCTTAAAGGCATTGGTAATAATAATTAAATGAGTAGGTTTAGCGCAGTGTACTGCAGTGATAATGTCCTTCCATTTAAAAATGATCTCTATTCTGAGCTATATCCACTTGTGCAAAAGTTCGCAATTTCGATCTTGCACTTGTCCAGATATACTACTTATACCTGTGAGAGTGTTTGTACTGCCAGAGCCCCGACCAGCCTCGTCTGGTCTTGACTGCTTAACCAGAGCCCCGACCAGCCTCGTCTGGTCTTGCCTGCTTAACCAGAGCCCCGACCAGCCTCGTCTGGTGCTTGCCTGCTCAACCAGAGCCCCGACCAGTCTCGTCTGGTCTTGCCTGCTGAACCAGGCTGGTATACAAGGTGTGTTTGTAAAGTGATGATCCACACCAAGAGAGGACACTAGGCCAGGGTTTCTGTTCTCTGTGGACGAGTATCAAGCAGCTTGTGAGAGAGAAAAACACTGAAAACGCAGTTAAACTTGTTACTTGATTCTTAGACAGCCCCACCATTAAAGGGCTAGGGTCCTTGAGGAGGACATAATTGAGAAGCTTTACTTGAATTTCAGGGATAGAGTGCAAAGAGTCAGGGTCGTCTACAGAGGCAGAGGACAGAGTCATTACGGGGACTTTATGTGGAATATTAAATGCTTTAATCTGATTAATGTGGTATGTTTTACTCTGAGGTCTTGTGAAGAGGAGCTACCATATAATTTACATCAGATAGTTTACTTACAATTTGCATGGGTCCCGTAAAATCTAGAACACTGGACCACTGTGACAAGTATACTGGTCCGCACTAGGCTGTGTAGTATGACCAGTGGCTGTGTAGTGTGACCAGTGACTGTGTAGTATGACCAGTGGCTGTGTAGTGTGACCAGTTGTCACACTACACAGCCATTTACACCCACTCTTGTATCTGCCCAACCTGAAGAGCGAAAAGGCACAATACCCTGACTAGAACAATACACAGATAACCCGCACATAGACGAGAAAGGCTCTTACAACGACGTTTCGGTCCAACTTGGACCATTTACAAAGACAATGGTCCAAGTCGGACCGAAACATCGTCTCTCCTGCGTGTGGGTTGTTTGTGTACTTCCCAACCTATTTTCAAAGCTAGACCATTATGGTCCAGGAGGGAGCGAAACGTCGCCTAGGCCCTAGAGCCTCATTTCTGAGCTGTGATGGGCCAACAGCAGCAACAGCCTGGTTGACCAGGCAAGCCTCAGACGAGCACAGCCCATGGCCGGGCTCCAAGAGTAGTAAGACTCTCGAAACTCATAAAAGGTATATCCAAGACAAAAGGTGGGTCCAGGAAGGCGCGAACATCTGGGTTATGTCAGTTGTTTCAGTCTCGTTATTGTGACTGAAATTCATTAAATTTCTTCCGATTCAGAATTTCATAAAAGAGGTGTTGAGTCCCTAAGACTGAGTATTAGTACAATGTGTTGTACACGTCTTGTACTCAGTATTGTACTGTTATGCTGAGGTGAGGGCACTCTAACATAGCATTAATGTGAAGATATTGAAACAAGACAGACATGTCACAGCATAATTTTAATGCAAACTGATATGCAAAGGGCGACTTCAAGCCAGTACATATAAAAATTACATATATATTTATATATATTTATATATATATATAGCACATATAGACGTAATCATTCAAAAGCTAAAAATATGTACACTCTTAAATGTGAAAGCCTTTTTACACGAATATACATTTTTTTTACACTGAAAAATAAATCAACATAATTACACTGATATAATACATGTGTTGCACTGCATCTTCAACACTCAAGGAATCTTACTACAGACCAATTGACTTAATATGATATTTTTTTTGGCAAATTGTTTTGCGGGGAACGTCTGAGTGTTCTCCGCAATAATACACTCAAATACTGCCAACAAAATACTGTTATGTTACGAATCTGGCGTCGTGCTGGGGACGACGCCAGTCACTACACTGCTTCGTAGAAGATCGTGGCGTCGTGCTGGGGACGACGCCAGTCACTACACTGCTTCGTAGAAGATCGTGGCGTCGTGCTGGGGACGACGTCAGTCACTACACTGCATCGTAGACGATCGTGGCGTCGTGCTGGGAACGACGCCAATCACTACACTGCATCGTAGAAGAATGGATACAAATCATCACAGGGAACGGTGTGGGCACTGAGGTTTGTTTTAGCACCCCCACAAGTGCCCACCTCGAGGGGCATGTGTCATTGTCCATTTGGGAAGAGAGGGCCACTCTGGGTCAAGCAATATTTTTTTTCCCACTGTTATGGCACAGGGCCACGTCTGGTCTATCCACTACCACTGTCTGTACTACAGTGATGATGCCTGTTCACACATTACACGGGGTACAAAGGTGTTGCTACTGTGCAGAGGTGTAAGCACTGGTCACGTGTGGTGAAAGACTGCCACAAATACACCACTAACATTCCACCTACTGCACCTTCAGGAGCGTGGATCGCCTGCGTCACCTGGTGGGGGCTCAGAGCTCGTAGGGAAGGATCTCGTCCCTTGGATCAACGTAGAGGTGAGGTGTGGTGACGCTGTGGCAGGTGGAGGGTGCCCCACTCACCACACTGGCCTGACAGCCCCCCATGGTGCTCTGGGCCCCAGTTAGGTAGGCCCCCTCCTCCCTCTCCTGTCATACGTGCGACAGTGGCAGTGTCTTGTTGACGGGCCCCATGTGTGACGCCACGCTGTGGGTAGTGCCCTGGGCACTCAAGGGAGGGGGAGGGAAGGAGGCGCAGGAGGGCGCCGCCGCCTGCTTGATGGGTCGCGTCGGGTACTCATAGGTGTGCCCGTGTGCCCCTGGGCACAGCCGCTGGTAGAACCGTCGCCACGAGTCCAGCGTCTTGCCCGACCAGATCCAGAACCCGGCGGTGATGCCCACGACCAGCGTCATGAAATAGCGCAGCATTAGCACCGAGTAGTCTGGCCGCTGCCCCTGGTGGGCGCTACAAGGGCACACCAGTGAGTCTTGCCAGTTAGATACGTACAGCTGCTCGTAGAAGTAGCAGCCAATGACGATGGTGGCGGGAACGGTGTAAAGGACACTGAACACGCCGATTCTGATCATCAGCTTCTCCAGCTTCTCAGTCTTGGTCCTGCCTTGCTGCTTGATCACGTTGCGGATGCGGAAGAGACTGACGAAGCCGGCCAGGAGGAAGCAGGAGCCAAGTACCAGGTAGATGAAGAGAGGCGCCAGTACGAAACCTCGCAGGTTCTCGATGTTTTGGTTGCCCACGTAACAGATCCCGGCCACTGAGTCTCCGTCCACGGCTGCCATGACTAGTACAGCAATGCTCTGGATGGTAGGGATGAGCCAGGCCGCCAGGTGGAACCAGGTGGAGTAACCTGCGATGGCTTCATTGCCCCATTTGAGACCAGCAGCCAGGAACCAGGTGAAGGCCAGCACCACCCACCAGATGCTCGAAGCCATCCCGAAGAAATATACAAGCAGGAAGACGGTAGTGCAGAGACCGGAGCCGTAAGGGTTGTGACGCACCAGGTGGTAGTTATAGATGATCATTTCACCGTCACACGACACCTCAGAGTGACCAGCCACCAGCCGGATGATGTAGCCTACGGAGACCATGAAGTAGCACCCGCTGAGGAAGATGATGGGACGCTCCGGGTACTTGAAACGATCCATATCGATGAGGAATGTTGTGATGGTGGTGAGCGTGGAGACACAACACAGTATGGCCCAGGTGGCGATCCAGAACTGTGCGAAAGTTCTCTCGTCTTGGCTAAAATAGACACCCTCGCAGGGCAGTGCACAGTCGTGCACCTCGCCAACCTTAAACGACTCGTTGCGGTTTTTCCCAAACTGACGGTAAGTGGCGTCTAGTTTGACGAGTGGGAACTGACAGGAGCACTGACACGCCCCCTGGCGGGTAGTCTTGGGGCAGAATTTGGAATTCTTCCCGCGACACTGACTGTCTAAATTCACCACAGTCTTCGTAGTTTTTTTCTCTGGTGCTGAGCCGTTACGCTTGTCCATGCACAGGTGGACGGAGTCGCCATACTCAGGCAGCTTGGAACAGTCCATGCGCTCCGGCCAACCAAACCCATACTGGTGCATGATGGGCGCACAACCAGACTTGGCTCGCTCACACACACTCCTGCAGGCGGGCAGAGGCTTGTCGTAGTCCTCAATACAGATGGGAGCGTAGACGGAGCACAGGAAGAACTTGAGGTCCTGGGAGCACATGATCTCCACCAGCGGCCAGAACTGATGCACCTCCAGTCCTGCCTCGTCCTGGCTGTCGTGGTTGAACTGGTTGGGCATGGAGGTGTTGTTGTAGCCGATGCCACGACACATGGGTATGGTTATTTCCTCACAGCGAGACTCCTTGGCTGTCTCGCCCTCGGTGGCCCCCGCCAGCGAGGCCACCAGGAGAATGAAGGAGGATAAACATACTGAGTTGCTCATTGTGGTGCTGTGAGGACTGCCCAGGCCTCACCCCAGCACATAGTCACTGCCACCTCACTGCTCCGCCATGCTCCACACCCACCATTACTCACATAAACAAGGGGCCGCCTCGGACCGGCATCGATCCACGTCCGCTCACGAGGGGAGTCGAGTGTACACTGAGCGTGCGTGCCTCCCTCTACCAACACACTGAGGGGACGCACCTTCCTACCTCTCACTCTGTCTCTCTCCCTCTCACATTTCACCACTAAATTCCACTTTTTCCACTTGTTTTCCTTGACCTGACCTGACCTCAGGGCCGAGGCTGAGGTCACTAGACCCTGACAATGACCCTAGAGCAGAAGGCAGGTCTGGGGACCTTCTGTCTTGGAGTCTGTACGTAGCTGAGACGGCAGACAGAAGGCGACGCCCTCTCAGCCAATCAACACAGGCGCAGCTGCCGGACTGGCCAATCACCGGCCTCGTCTCATCGCCACACGACCCTCCAGGTGACCTGCAACAAAAGTCTCATGTCAAGTCAGGTCACATTCTACCTGGAGTGAATGAGAGGCAGCAGCAGCAGCGGCGTGAGGAATGTGGAGGTGGTGAGGCAGGTAGAGGCAACGACACAGCAAAGTACTATTGACCAAGTGTATGTATATGTGTGTGTCTGGCTGTCTTATTGATCACACACACACACACACACACACACACACACACACCTCATACTACACACGTTCACACAGACGTACACATACAATCACTTCACTCATACCAATATCACAACAATCACTAACCTTGACGATGCTGGAATCTGAGTTTTATCGTCTCCTGCCCACACACCACACCCTCCTGCCCACACACCTCACCCTCCTGCCCACACACCTCACCCTCCTGCCCACACACCTCACCCTCCTGCCCACACACCTCACCCTCCTGCCCACACACCTCACCCTCCTGCCCACACACCTCACCCTCCTGCCCACACACCTCACCCTCCTGCCCACACACCTCACCCTCCTGCCCACACACCTCACCCTCCTGCCCACACACCTCACCCTCCTGCCCACACACCTCACCCTCCTGCCCACACACCTCACCCTCTGCCCACACACCTCACCCTCCTGCCCACACACCTCACCCTCCTGCCCACACACCTCACCCTCCTGCCCACACACCTCACCCTCCTGCCCACACACCTCACCCTCCTGCCCACACACCTCACCCTCCTGCCCACACACCTCACCCTCCTGCCCACACACCTCACCCTCCTGCCCACACACCTCACCCTCCTGCCCACACACTCACCCTCCTGCCCACCACCCTCACCCTCCTGCCCACACACCTCACCCTCCTGCCCACACACTCACCCTCCTGCCCACACACCTCACCCTCCTGCCCACACACCTCACCCTCCTGCCCACACACCACACCCTCCTGCCCACACACCCACCCTCCTGCCCACACACCTCACCCTCCTGCCCACACACCTCACCCTCTTGCCCACACACCTCACCCTCCTGCCCACACACCTCACCCTCCTGCCCACACACCTCACCCTCCTGCCCACACACCTCACCCTCCTGCCCACACACCTCACCCTCCTGCCCACACACCACACCCTCCTGCCCACACACCACCCTCCTGCCCACACACCTCACCCTCTTGCCCACACACCTCACCCTCCTGCCCACACACCTCACCCTCCTGCCCACACACCACACCCTCCTGCCCACACACCTCACCCTCCTGCCCACACACCACACCCTCCTGCCCACACACCACACCCTCCTGCCCACACACCTCACCCTCCTGCCCACACACCTCACCCTCCTGCCCACACACCTCACCCTCCTGCCCACACACCACACCCTCCTGCCCACACACTTCACCCTCCTGCCCACACATCTCACCCTCCTGCCCACATACCTTACCCTCCTGCCCACACACCTCAGCCTCCTGCCCACACACCTCACCCTCCTGCCCACATACCTTACCCTCCGGCCCACAAACCTCAGCCTCCTGCCCACACACCTCACCCTCCTACCCACACACCTTACCCTCCTGCTTACACACCTCACCCTCCTGCTTACACACCTCACTCTCCTGCCCACACAGCTCACCCTCCTACCCACACACCTTACCCTCTTGCCACACACCTTTGATATACCTTTGAAGAGTTTCGAGAGTATCTACTCTCTGAGCCCGGCCATGGGCCAGGCTCGTCTGGTGCTTGCCTGGTCAACCAGGCTGTTGCTGCTGGAGGCCCGCTTCCCCACATATCCATCACAGCCTGGTTGATCTGGCACCTGGTGAAGATATTTGTCCAGTTTCCTCTTGAAGGCTTCTACACTGGTTCCAGCCGTGTTTCGGATATCTTCTGGTAAGATGTTGAATAGTCTGGGACCCCTGATGTTAATACAGTGCTCCCGTATTGTCCCCACCGCACCCCTGCTCCTCACTGGGTTTATTTTACACTTTCTCCCATATCTCTCACTCCAGTATGTTGTTATGGCAGTGTGCAGATTTGGGACCAGGCCCTCAAGTACTTTCCATGTATATTATCATGTACTCTCTCTCCTCCGCTCCAATGAGTACATGTTCAAGACTTGAAGGCGTTCCCAAATTTAGATGTTTCAATGGCTCAATGTGAGCCGTAAACGATCTCTGGATTTGTTCCAGCTCTGCTATTTCTCCTGCCCTTCTGCTTGCACACCATACCCTCGTCCCAAGTTTTCCAATGGGCAACAGAGAACAATATGATGTTCAATGAAGATAAATTCCAACTACTCCGTTATGGAAAACTGAAGGAAATAATAGCTAAGACGGAGTATATTACAAACTCTAATCACACAATAGAGCGGAAAAGTAATGTGAAGGACCTGGGAGTGGTAATGTCCGAAGACCTCACCTTCAAGGACCACAACAATGCCACTATCACATCTGCGAGGAAACTGATAGGATGGATAATGAGAACATTCAAGACAAGAGATGCCAAGCCAATGATGATCCTTTTTAAATAACTTGTTCTCTCTAGGCTAGAATACTGCTGTACATTAACATCCCATTCAGGCAGGTGAAATTGCAGTTCTAGAGAATGTACGGAGAACCTTTACGGCACGTATAAGTTCCATCAAACACCTTAACAACTGGGAACGCCTGGAAGCACTAGACTTATATTCACTGGAGCGCAGGCGAGAGAGATATATCTAATCTACACCTGTAAGATTCTGGAGGGACTGGTCCTAATATGCACACAAAATCATTCCATACGAAAGCAAAGACTTGGCAGACGGTGCAACATACCCCCAGTGAAAGTAGGGCGCCACTGGTACACTAAGAGAAAACACAATAAGTGTCCGGGGCCCAAGACTGTTCAACAGCCTCCCACCAGCCATAAGGGGCATTACCAGTAGACCTCTGGTTGCCTTCAAGAGGGAGCTGGACAGATACCTAAAGTCAGTGCTAGATCAACCGGGGTGTGGTTCGTACGATGGACTACGTGCAGCCAGCAGTAACAGCCTCGTTGATCAGGCCCTGATCCACCGGGAGGCCTGGTCATAGACCGGGCCGGAATACCCTCCAGGTAGACTCCAGGCAGGTGCCCTGTCCTACCCTACCCACCTACCCTACCCTACATTCCTGCCCTATCCTCCTTCCCTGTCTACTCTCCTACCTTCCTACCATAGCGACCCTACCCACCATCCCTGCCCAACCCTCCCCACCCATCTTTCACGACAGTGTACCGCCAGTTTACACTAACAGCCGCAGTGCAGAGCTGAGAAAATGGAAGTTAATGTTGTGAGTCGTATTAAAGATGTTGAGGTGGTGATCATTGTTGTGTTAGTTACCATTTTGTCCTTAGGCACATGTCGATTAGACACTAGGCCTGTTATATGTGTGTGTGGGTGTGTGTCTTAATGTGTGTGATGATGATAGTTGTGTACTGTGTCTTGCTGTGTGTAATGGTGCTAGTTGTGTACTGATGTCTTGCTGTGTGATGATGATAGTTGTGTGACTGTGTCTTGTGTGTGTGTGATGATGATG
>WNWK01005471.1:0-7500 GCA_009830355.1 Cherax destructor
GTTTAAGGTTTTGCTTCCATCCCCCCCAACCCCTCGCAACGGGCTGTTCTGTTTTTTAACTTATAAGTGCTTGTTATGGACACCGACCCCAGAACTTGCATTTATCTACATTGAACTGCATCTGCCATTTTCTGACCAGGAATTGAGTTTGTCTAAATCCTCCTGAAGTTCCTGACATCTACGTCTGAATCGATTATCCTACCTATCTTCGTGTCATCAGCGAATTTGCTCATATCACTAGTAATTCCCTCGTCAAGGTCATTTATATATATTATAAACAACAACGGGCCTAAACCGATCCCTGTGGAACGCCACTTGTTAAAAGATCCCCACTCCGATTTAACCCCATTAATGCACACCTCGCTTCCTATTGGTGAGCCATGACTCGATCCATGAAAACACTTTTCCCCAATGCCGTGAGCAGCCACTTTCTTTAACAGTCTCTGATGTGGTACTCTATCAAAAGCCTTACTAAAATCCAAATAAACAATATCGAATTCTTTATCATGATCAACTGCCTCAAAGCTTTACTGAAAAAGTTAATAAATTAGTTAGGCAGGTGAATCCATGCTTTAGTATCATTAATCAAATTATGCCTATCGAGATGGCTTCTTATGTTATCAGCTATAATCGACTCTAATAATTTGCCTACAATTGAAGTTAGACTTATTGGGCGGTAATTTGATGGTAACGACTTGTCCCCTGCTTTAAAAATAGGAATTACATTAGCCATCTTCCACGTATCAGACACTACACCTGTTTGAAGAGATAGGGTTTAAAAAAGTTAGTTAAGGGTTCACAGAGTTCAATTTTGCATTCCTTAAGAACCCTTGAAAAAAGCTCATCAGGGCCTGGCGATTTATTTTGCTTCAAACGGTCTATCTGTTTGATAACCATTTCGCTAGTGACTGTGATACTACATAATTTATCTTCTTCAGGCCCACTAAAATACCTAATTCTTGGGATATTATTAGTGTCTTCCTGAGTGAAAACCAGGGAAAAAAATTATTAAAAATAAAGGGACATTTCATTCTCTTTGTCAGTAAGATACCCATAATTATTTTAAGGGGACCTATCTTATTTTCTAACTTTTGTTCTATACACCTGGAAAAAACTTTTGGGTTAGTTTTCGAATCCTAGCAACTTTAATTTCGTAGTCCGCTTAGCTTTTCTTATCCCTTTTAACGTCCCTCTTAATGTCAATATACTGATTCGTAGAGCCCTCACCTCTTTTGATACGCCTATAAATTCCTTTCTTCTGCCCTAAAAGATATTTGAGCCTATTATTCATGTAGATGAATGGTTCAGAAAACGACAAGTTATAAATTAGACACATATGCAACACTTGGGTATCTTTATTGAGGAAACGTTTCGCCACACAGTGGCTTCATCAGTCAATACCATTCATCACATCCTGTATGACACAGCAACAGCTTGGGATCTTGATACAAACGAATTCTTCTACACTTGTCAACCTTTGGACGAAGACCTCAGAATAGTGGATGGTACTACTATGACCCCGCCTCCTCCTGCTTCATCTCACCTGATTACACATATAAGCCACCTCTACGGCCTTGTGCTACACTTCTAACAAGATTGATGGACTGAACACATCGACTCCAGGCCGAGGACTGATAACCTCAAACTCCTCTTCTCCTTACACCTTTCTACTTTGTATTGGACTGATGAAGCCACTGTGTGGCGAAACGTTTCCTCAATAAAGATACCCAAGTGTTGCATATGTGTCTAATTTATAACCTATTATTCATCCATTTTGGGTCATTTCTATTCGATCTAATTTCTTTATATGGGATAAATGTTCTTTGGGCAGCATGTATAGTGTTCAGAAAACTGTCATATTGATAGCTCTCTTCATTACCCCAGTCCACAGATGATAAGTGTTCTCTAAGTCCATTGTAATCTGCTAAGCGAAAATCTGGGACCGTTACTGAGTTATTCCTACTATGAAACTTCCATTCAATGCCAAATGATTTGTGGTCGCTTGCGCCGAGTTCCTCTGTAATTTCTAAATTATTAACAAGGGTTTCCTTGTTTGCCAGAACTAAGTCAAGCAGATTATTTCCCCTTGTAGGTTCTGTCACAAGCTGTGTGGCGAAACGTTTCCTCAATAAAGATACAATGTTGCATATACAATTTATAACCTATTATTCATCGTTTGGGTCATTTCTATTCGATCTAATTTCTTTATATGGGATAAATGTTCTTTGGGCAGCATGTATAGTGTTCAGAAACTGTCATATTGATAGCTCTCTTCATTACCAGTCCACAGATGATAAGTGTTCTCCTAAGTCCATTTTCTGCTAACGAAAATCTGGGACCGTTACTGAGTTATTCCCTATGAAACTTCCACAATGCCAAATGTTGTGGTCGCTTGCGCCGGTTCCTCTATTTCTAAATTATTAACAAGGGTTTCCTTGTTTGCAGAACTAATCAAGCAGATTATTTCCCTTGTAGGTTCTGTCACAACGCTTCAAAAACAATCTTGAACTACTTCTAAGAATCGTTAGATTCTAAATTCCCAGTCAAAAATTCCAATCAGTGGAATGGAATGGGATGGAATGAGAGGACTTGCCTAGTATGGGCCAACAGGCCTGCTGCAGTGTTCCTTCTTTCTTATGTTCTTATGTTCTGAGAAAGTTGTATCAAGCAAGTCCATGGTTGAGAGAAATATAATAGAATCATGTTTCATAAAAAGTAGCTTTGAAAATAATATGAATATTGCTTTTGGTTTATATAAATTGGATTCATTTATAATTAATAAAATTTGGGAAGAATTTAATGATAAATTGGACTAATCTTAATTCTTTGGAAGAGTTTCAGGTCCTTTCTTATGTTCCTCTTCACAGAGTCGTGCGATGTTACGCTATTGTGAGGTGTGGTCTTTGTTAGTATGATATGACTGTGAGGTGTAGTCTTGCCCCTTTTTAAGACTTCTTAAGAACATAAGAATGGAGGAACACTGCTGAAGACCTACTGGCCCATACAAGGCAGGTCGTTATCAAAACCACCACTACCTAAGAATTTACTCCCGTACTCACGACACTAATCAAACCCAGCCCCTCCCACTCATATATTTGTCCTAGCCTCTATCACCCTATCGGAAGATATTTCCACGCATCTACAACTCTGTTCGAAAACCAGTACTTGCCTATGTCCTTTCTAAATCTAAATTTATCCAATTTAAATCCGTTATTTCTGGTTCTTACTTGGTTCGATATCCTCAGTATTTTATTAATATCTCCTTTGTTTATGCCCATCATCCATTTGTACACCTCGATGATATCTCACATCATTCTACGTCTCTCCAGAGAGTGGAGATTCAACGCTCTAAGTGTATCTTCATACGGGAGATTTCTTATACTGTAAATCATTTTAGTCATTCTTCTCTGTATGTTCTCCAATGAATCTATATCCATCCTGTTGTAAGGAGACCAAAACTGAGCTGCATAATCCAAACGAGGTCTCACTAAACAAACAAACAAACAAATTTTATTTCATTGCAGATTACATGGGTATCGGTAGTTACAATGTAAATTGAGTGCAAGGAGAGCCACTGACATGCCATGGCATTAGGGGCAGCTTATTTAAATTATTATATAATGATATTAGATATTAGATTGTTACAGGTGTTAAGATTCTTGAATGATAATATGGAACTGAGATTATCTTAAGGAAAATAACATTGAGCATTTTTGACATTAACTTATAATATGAGTAGGGGGTAACATAATAGTAACATATTACTAGTGATGTATAGAGCTGTAAAATAATGGAAATAAATGGTATAAAATACCGACACAATGGAAAAATAAACACATAAGCAGTATAATGTGATCCTTTATTGACAACGTTTCGCCCACGCAGTGGGCTTTATCGAGTCACGATAAAGCCCACTGCGTGGGCGAAACGTTGTCAATAAAGGATCACATTATACTGCTTATGTGTTTATTTTTCCGCTGTAAAATAACTTTTCGACTTCTGTTGCTTATACTTCTTGAAATAAATCCTAGTAATCTGTTAGCCTTATTGCGCACACTTAGGCACTGTTGTCTTGGTTTAGATTTTTGCTTACAATGACTCCCAAGTCTTTTCACATTCTGTATGATCAAGCTCTACTTCACCTAGTTTATAAATTCGAGGGATATTTTCATTACCAAGGACTAGTACCTTACACTTGTCCACATTGAACTTCATCTGCCACTTTTCAGAAAATATTCCTTTTATAGTTCCTTGGTAATGTAAGTAATCATGAAGCGCTTGGAATTCCTCTATTTTTTCATAGTGGTTGTCTTGCATATTTTGATATCACCTGTTTACTGTGATATTTTTGCATATATATATATATATATATATATATATATATATATATATATATATATATATATATATATAGGCTTATATAAGGGGCGAGACTACACCTCACAGTCACATCACACTAACAAAGACTACACCTCACAGTAGCGTAACATCTCACGACTCTGTGAAGAGGAACATAAGAAAGGACCTGAAACTCTTCCCAAGAATTAAGATTAGTCCAATTTATCATTAAATTCTTCCCAAATTTTATTAATTATAAATGAATCCAATTTATATAAACCAAAAGAAATATTCATATTATTTTCAAAACTGCTTTTAATGAAACATGATTCTATTATATTTCTCTCAACCATGGACTTGCTTGATACAACCATGGACTTGCTTCCAGTGTAGTAATATTATAAGTTGTAGGAGAACTAGTAATAGGCAGAATAAGGTGGATAGTGGAAAGCTAGTGACACTAGATGACAAGGACAGTAATAGGTATAGTGGAAAAACAGAGATGAGCAGGAAGGGTAAAGAGAAAGGAGGGTCTCTAAATATATATTACACCAATAGTCGTAGTGCTAGGAATAAGATGGACGAGTTGAGATTAGTTGCAAGTACGGGTAATATTGATGTTTTGCAATAACTGAGACATGGTTTAATATGAAAAATCAGGACTTGCCTGCCGAATGTCACATTCAGGGTTTTAAATTGTTCCAAGTAGACAGAAGTATCGGGAAAGGGGTGGGGTGGCACTCTATGTCCGTGATCATTTAAATTGTTGCATAAAAACAGGTATAAAGTCTGAATTAACACATACAGAGTCTGTCTGGATAGAATTTTCAGAGGGTGTGAAAAATTGATTTTAGGCGTGATTTACCGTCCTCCAAACTTAGATAGGGAACAAGGAGACTACTTTGGGAGGAAATTGTTAAGGCCACAAGACACGATAACGTAGTAATTCTAGGGGACTTTAACTTTAGTCAGATTGATTGGAATTTCATGACAGGGAATTTAGAATCTAACGACTTTTAGAAGTAGTTCAGGATTGCTTTTTGAAGCAGTTTGTAACAGAACCTACAAGGAAATAACCTACTTGACTTGGTTCTGGCAAGCAAGAAACCCTTGTTAATAATTTAGAAATTACAGAGGAACTCGGCTCAAGCGACCACAAGTCAATTACCTTTAGCATTAAATGGATGTATGATAGTAGGGATAATTCAGTAATGGTCCCAGATTTTCGCTTAGCAGATTATAATGGACTTAGAGAACACTTATCAACTGTGGACTGGGGTGAAGAAGAGAGGTATCAATATGACAGTTTTCTTAACACTATACAGGCTGCCCAAAGAACATTTATCCCGTATAAAGAAATTAGATCAAGTAGAAATGACCCAAAATGGATGAATAATAGGCTCAAATATCTTTTAGGGCAGAAGAAAGGAATTTATAGGCGCATAAAAAGAGGTGAGGGTCATCTTATAAATCAGTATACTGACATTAAGAGGGACGTTAAAAAGGGAATAAGAAAATCTAAACGGGACTATGAAATTAAAGTTGCTAGGGATTCAAAAACTAACCCAAAAAGTTTTCCAGGTTTATAGAACAAAAGTTAGGGATAAGATAGGTCCCCTTAAAAATAACTTTGGGCATCTTACTGACAAGGAGAATGATATGTGCTCTATTTTTAATAATTATTTTCTCTCGGTTTTCACACAGGAAGACATTAATAATATCCCAGTAATTAATTTTACAGAGGCCCAGAAGAAGATAAATTATGTAATATCACAGTCACTAGCGAAATGATTATGAAACAGCTGGACCGACTGAAAC
Source organism: Cherax destructor (assembly GCA_009830355.1). Lineage (NCBI taxonomy): Eukaryota > Metazoa > Arthropoda > Malacostraca > Decapoda > Parastacidae > Cherax > Cherax destructor. The sequence goes on from WNWK01005471.1 coordinate 6,157, forward strand.
AAAATAAATCGCCGGGTCCTGATGAGCTTTTTTCAAGGGTTCTTAAGGAATGCAAAATGGAACTCTGTGAACCAATATCTAACATTTTTAATTTATCTCTTCAAACAGGTGTAGTGTCTGATATGTGGAAGATGGCTAATGTAATTCCTATTTTTAAAGCAGGGGACAAGTCACTACCGTCAAACTACCGCCCAATAAGCCTGACCTCAATTGTAGGCAAATTACTAGAGTCAATTATAGCTGATATTATTAGAAGCCATCTAGATAACCATAATTTGATTAATGATACCCAGCATGGATTCACGAGGGCCGTTCCTGCCTATCTAATTTATTAACCTTCTTCAGTAAAGCTTTTGAGGCTGTTGATCACGATAAAGAATTCGATATTGTTTATTTAGACTTTAGTAAGGCTTTTGATAGAGTACCGCACCAGAGACTGTTAAAGAAAGTGGCAGCTCATGGCATTGGGGAAAAGTGCTGTCATGGATCGAGTCATGGCTCACCAATAGGAAGCAGAGAGTGTGCATAAATGGGGTTAAATCCGAATGGGGACTTGTAACAAGTGGTGTTCCACAGGGATCAGTCTTAGGCCCATTGTTATTTATAATATATATCAATGACCTTGATGAGGGAATTACTAGTGATATGAGCAAATTCGCCGACGACACGAAGATAGGTAGGATAATTGATTCAAACATAGATGTCATAGAACTTCAGGAAGATTTAGACAAACTTAATTCGTGGTCAGAAAAGTGGCAGATGCAGTTCAATGTAGATAAATGCAAGGTTCTGAAGCTCGGAGTGTCCATAACCCAAGCACTTATAAGTTAAATAACGTAGAACTTAGCCATACAGATTGCGAGAAGGACTTGGGGTGATGGTAAGCAGCAACCTTAAACCAAGACAGCAATGCCTAAGCGTACGTAATAAGGCAAATAGATTACTGGGATTTATATCAAGAAGTGTTAGCAACAGAAGTCCAGAGGTTATATTACAGCTTTATACATCATTAGTAAGGCCTCACCTAGATTACGCAGCTCAGTTCTGGTCTCCATATTACAAAATGGACATAAATTCGTTAGAAAACATTCAGCGTAGAATGACTAAATTAATACATAGCATTAGAAATCTTCCTTACGAAGAAAGATTGAAGACCCTAAAATTACATTCACTTGTAAGACGTAGAATGAGGGAGACATGATCGAGGTATACAAGTGGAAAATGGGTATTAACAAAGGGGGTATAAATAAGGTCTTGAGGATATCTCCAAGAGAGAACCCGCAATAATGGATTCAAGTTAGATAAGTTTAGATTTAGAAAGGATATAGGAAAGTATTGGTTTGG
>WNWK01005471.1:12500-120458 GCA_009830355.1 Cherax destructor
ATAATAATATATTAATTGTAGCAATGCAACTAATTGAGAGATAAAAATTTAAAACAATTAATTGCATTGCAGTTACAGTTTACATGGTCATTATAATGTAAATGTTATAGAAACAGTTAGCTTAGTATGTATTATTCATAACAGGTTTTACATTTAAGTGATTAATCAGGTTTTTACATTTAAGTGATTATTCTACTTTGTTGGGAATGCTTGATATTGAGCATTTAGGTTTGGGTGAGAAGGTGGTTTTTTAGCATCGTTTTGAATTGGGGTACAGGCAGGGTTTCTTTGGCAATGACAAGTGTTGAAGAATTCGTTTGTATCCTCATCCTGCTTAGCCTCATCTGACTACAGTATAAAAACCACTTCTATGGCTCTATGCTGTACTTTCTACAAGATTGATGGACTGAACACATCGACTCCAGGCCGAGGGACTGATTACCTCAAACTCCTCCTCTCCTTACACCTTTCTGCTTTGTATTGGACTGATGAAGCCACTGTGTGGCGAAACATTTCCTCAATAAAGATACCCAAGTGTTGCATATGTGTCTAATTTATAACTTGTCGGTTCTCTGAACCATTCATCTACACCATGTATACCTGGAGAGGGTTCCGGGGGTCAACGCCCCCGTGGCCCGGTCTCTGACCAGGCCTCATGGTAGATCAGGGCCTGATCAACCTGGCTGTTACTAGTGGCCGCACGTAAACCGACGTACGAACCACAGCCCGGCTGGTCAGGTACTGGAGACCTGGAGTTTACCTGGAGAGAGTTCCAGTTGAACAGTCTTGGGCCCCTGATACTGTGTTGTCTCTCAACGTGCTAGTGGCACCCCTGCTTTTCATTGGGGTGATGTTGCATCGTCTGCCGAGTCTTTTGCTTTCGTAGGGAGTGACACTCTTGTACAAGTTTGGTACTAATCCCTCTAGGATTTTCCAAGTGTATATAATAATGTATATCTCCCGCCTGCGTTCCAGGGAGTACAGGATTAGGAGCTTCAAGCGTTCCCAGTAATTGAGGTGGTTTATTGTAGTTATGCGTGCCGTGAAAGTTCTCTGTACATTTTCTAGTTCAGCAATTTCACCTGCCTTGAAAGGTGCAGTTAGTGTGCAGCAATATTCCAGCCTAGATAGAACAAGCGACCTGAAAAGTGTCAACATGGGCTTGGCATCCCTGGTTTTGAAGGTTCTCATTAATCATCCTGTCATTTTTCTGGCAGATGCAATTGCTACAGTGTTATGGTCCTTGAAGGTGAGATACTGACTTTAGGTGCCTGTCCAGCACCTTCTTGAAGACAGCCAGGGGTCTATTGGTAATCCCCCTTATGTATGCTGGAAGGCAGTTGAACAGTCTTGGGCCCCTGACACTTATTGTGTTCTCTTATCGTACTATTGGCGCCCTGCTTTTCACTGGGGGGATGTTGCATCGTCTGCTGAGTCTTGCATTTTATATGGAGTGATTTTCGTGTGCAAATTCCTCTAGGATTTTCCAAGTGTATATAATCATGCATCTCTCCCGCCTGCGTTCCAGGGAGTACAGGCCGAGGAACTTCAAACGTTTCCAGTAATTTAGGTGTTTTATCGCACTTATATATCAAGGGGTAAGTGCTAAACCCGTAGGATTATACAGCGCCTTGCGGGAAGTGGAAGGTATTCAGGGAACTGGAGCACAGATCCAGTTCCCTAGATCAAGACCTCTTCACCAGCGTCAAGGAACCTCCCTTGAGGAGTCACCTGCCATGAAAGGTGCAGTTAATGTGCAGCAATATTCCAGCCAAGATAGAACAAGCGACCTGAAGTGTCATCATGGGCTTGGCATCCCTGGTTTTGAAGGTTCTCATTATCCATCCTGTCATTTTTCTAGCAGATGAGATTGCTACAGTGTTATGGTCCTTGAAGGTGAGATCCTCTGACATGATCACTCCCAGGTCTTTGACATTAGTTTTTCGCTCTATTGTGTGGTTGGAATTTGTATTATACTCCGATGAGATTTTAATTTCCTCACGTTTTCCATATAGGATTTATTATTATTATTATAATCAAGGGGGAGCGCTAAACCCGTAGGATTATGCAGCGCCTGTGAGGGGGGGATGTGGAAGGTATTCAGGCTTAATTCAGGGAACTGGAGCACAGATCCAATTCCCTAGATCAAGAGCCCCTCACCAGCGTCAAGGAACCTCCCTTGAGGGGATTCCATATCGGAGTAATTGAAATCTCTCATCATTGAACTTCATATTGTTTTCTGCATCCCATTTAAATTATTATTATAATCAAATAGAAGCGCTAAACCACAGGGGTTATACAGCGCTGCAGGTTATTGTAGGATGCAGGGAGAGTGGGATCCCATTTAAAGATTTGGTTGATGTCTGCTTGGAGTCTTGCAGGGTCTTGAGCACCATCGCTAGCAGCCCGAAGGAGAGCTGCCCTGGGGACGTGTCAACATCCTGGTGGACGCCAGTTTGATTACAGATCCCAGGCCCTCCCTGTCTGCTGGGAGGGGCTGTTGGTTGTTCCCACCTGGAGCCCTCCGGGTGCCCAGACATCCACCATGCGCACGGCTGTTGAAGCGTGTTGAACTGAGTGCACACTGCCAGTGGCACACCAGAGCTTTTCCCGCAAATTAGGTCAGTTTTGTCCCAGGATGCGACCCACACTAGTCAACTAACACCCAGGTACCCATTTTACTGATGGGTGAACATAGACACCCGGTGTAAGGAAACACTTCCGATGTTTCCATCCCTTCGCTGGGAATCGAACCCGGACCCTCACTGTGTGAAGCGAGAGTTTTTGCCACCAAGCCACGGGACCATTTTCCCAGGCGCTGTGTCCCCTGGGGGTTTAGCACTTCCCCATGAATGATAATGCACAGCATTTTAGGCAGATTTAATCAAGGATTAAAACAAATACTAATAAAAAATCTATATGGATGAGTTGTTTTAGCTTACGGGTCTAAAACAAAGTATTAAGATAAGATTTTGTTGGGATTTTTTAACTCCGAAGGGTTAACCACCCAGGATAACCTGGGGGAGGGTTAGCCACCCAGGATAACCTGGGGGAGGGTTAGCCACCCAGGATAACCTGGGGGAGGGTTAACCATCCATAACCTGGGGAGGGCTAACCATCCATGATAACCTGGGGAGGGTTAACCATCTATGATAACCTGGGGAGAGTTAGCCACCCGGGATAACCTGGGGGAGGGTTAGCCACCCAGGATAACCTGGGGTAGGGTTAACCATCCATGATAACCCGGGGAGGGTTAACCATCCATGATAACCTGGGGGAGGGTTAACCATCCATGATAACCTGGGGGAGGGTTAACCACCCAGGATAACCTGGGGGAGGGTTAACCATCCATGATAACCTGGGGGAGGGTTAACCATCCATGATAACCTGGGGGAGGGCTAACCATCCATGATAACCTGGGGGAGGGTTAACCATCCATGATAACCTGGGGGAGGGTTAGCCACCCAGGATAACCTTGGGGAGGGTTAACCATCCATGATAACCCGGGGGAGGGTTAGCCACCCATGATAATCCAAGAAAGTCAGTGCGTCATCGAGGACTGTCTTACTTCCACTGTGGTCCTTCCCCCGTCCCAGGATGCGACAGGAAAAATATTTAAAAATATATATGAAGTATATAAGTTCTAGCCAGCGCTTCCCTCATGGAAGGGGGGGCGGTGGCTTCATGCTGGTGTAATAATAATAATAATAAAAATAATTTCTACAAGTACGTACATGTACATGGTATACAGACCACAGCTGACATCAATGACATACTACTATATAGAAAGTCCCTTGTTATGTAGTGCATTTCCCACAAATTAGGTCAATTTTGTCCCTAGAAGTAAGACACGAGAGAGAGGGGTGGGTTGATTGCATTTTCCTGGACTGCAAGGCCTTCAACACAGTTCCTCACAAGAGATTAGTGCAGAAGCTAGAGGATCAGGCGCGTATAACAGGAAGGGCACTGCAATGGATCAGAGAATACTTGACAGGGAGGCAACAACGAGTCATGGTACGTGATGAGATATCACAGTGAGCGCCTGTGACGATTGGGGTCCCACAGGGGTCAGTCTTAGGACCAGTGCTATTCTTGGTATATGTGAATGACATGACGGAAGGGATAGACTCCAATTATTATTATTATTATAATCAAAAGAAGACGGTAGGACTACAAAGAGATCTGGACAGGCTGGACATGTGGTCCAGCAACTGGCTTCTCGAATTTAACCCCACCAAATGCAAAGTCATGAAGATCGGGGAAGGGCAAAGAAGACAGCAGACAGAGTATAGGCTATGTGGCCAAAAACTGCAAACCTCACTCAAGGAGAAAGATCTTGGGGTGAGTATAATACCAAGCACGTCTCCGGAAGCACGCATCAACCAGATAACTGCTGCAGCATATGGGTGACTGGCAAACCTGAGAATAGCGTTCTGATACCTTAGGAATCATTCAAGACACTGTACACCGTGTACGTCAGGCTCATACTGGAGTATGCAGGACCAGTTTGGAACCCACACCTGGCCAAGCACGTCAAGAAATTAGAGAAAGTTCAAAGGTTTGCAACAAGGCTAGTTCCAGAGCTAAGGGGAATGTCCTACGAAGAAAGGTTAAGGGAAATCGGCCTGACGACACCTGGGGACAGGAGGGTTAGGGGAGACATGATAATGACATACAAAATACTGCAAGGAATAGGTAAGGTGGACAGAGACAGGATGTTCCAGAGATGGGACACAGAAACAAGGGGTCACAATTGGAAGTTGAAAACTCAGATGAGTCAAAGGGATGTTAGGAAGTATTTCTTCAGTCACAGAGTTGTCAGGAAGTGGAATAGTCTGGCAAGTGAGGTAGTGGATGCAGGAGCCATACATAGTTTTAAAACGAGGTATGATAAAGCTCATGGAGCAGGGAGAGAGGACCTAGTAGCGGTTAGTGAAGAGGCGGGGCCAGGAGCTAAGTCTCGACCCCTGCAACCACAATTAGGTGAGTACACACACACACACGTAACTAACGCACACACGTAACTAACACACACACGTAACTAACACACATACATACAATCACACACACAAATACAGTCATGTTCCTTTTGTTTCTTTATTTAGTCATGTTCCTTCTGTTTATTTATTTAGTCATGTTCCTTCTGTTTATTTAGTCATGTTCCTTCACACACACACACACACACAGGCTAAGGAAGGAAGGAGGAGAGATCACAAGAAACGACCGTGAAGTATGTGAGGAACTCAACATGAGATTCAAAGAAGTGTTCACAGAGGAGACAAGGGACTCCAGAAAGATGGAGAGGTGGGGTACACCACCAAGTGTTGGACACAATACATGTAACCAAGGAAGAAGTGAAGAGGCTGCTGAGTGAGCTAGATACCTCAAAGGCGATGGGGCCGGACACCATTCTCCATGGGTCCTGAGAGAGGGAGCAGAGGCGCTATATGTACCCCTAACAACAATATTCAACACATCTATCGAAACAGGGAGATTACCTGAGGTATGAAAGACAGCAAATGTAGTCCCAATCTTTAAAAAAGGAGACAGACATGAAGCACTAAACTACAGACCAATGTCACTGACATGTATAGTATGCAAAGTCATGGAGAAGATTATCAGGAGAAGAGTGGTGGAACACCTAGAAAGGAATGAGCTTATCAACGATGGCCAACACGGTTTCAGGGACCGGAAATCCTGTCATAAACCTACTGGAGTTCTATGACAGGGTGACAGCAGTAAGACAAGAAAGAGAGGGGTGGGTAGATTGCATTTTCTTAGACTGTAAGAAGGCGTTTGACACAGTTCCACACAAGAGATTAGTGCAAAAGCTGGATGTTGCGTATCTTGAAGTATAAGCAATTAGAATTTTATATTTCATGTACAGTGGACCCTCGGTTAACGAATACCCCGGAAATCGTGCAATTATGTAAGTATAATTTTGTAAGTTCTTGTGGAAGTGTATTTTTGGGGGTCTGAAATAGACTAACCTACGTGAAATTTTTCCTTAAGGGAGTAAATTCGTTCGGTAATGGCACTTGAGCAGACTTCAGGAGTGAAGTTTTTACGAAACTCGGGGGTCCACTGTATATCTATTATCATATAAGTTTATATTGGAGATATTTTCAGTAATAGCTAAACTAAAAATATCTTATTTTATAAACTTGTATACTTAGTTGTGTAAATAGGTAGGATGATATATGACGGTAGCTAACTAGCTATCCGGTCGTTATGAAACGTCAGATATTCCCGCCTTGAAGCCACGTCACCACACCTAAGGTTGTGGCCACCGGCCTGACCCAAGGCAGTCTTCGCTTGCTCTCTGATGGATAACAAACTTCCCCTTACCTTGTGGAAGTACACCACCTCGTCTCCTGGATTAACTCTTCTTGCATTTCCCGAGGAATTGGTCTCTAGCTCCACCCTGAGCAAGTCTACGTGTGCTACGACATTAGAGATGCTAATATTTGTCTCTAGCTCCACCCTGAGCAAGTCTACGTGTGCTACGGCTTTAGAGACTCTGATATTGGTCTCTAGCTCCACCCTGAACGACTCAGTGTATATTAATTTAGTGAAGACAGTGTTATCTTGTTCTAACTAAGTTAAGAACTAATTTAGGATATAAGAAATATATCATATTAGTGAAACTAACTGGAAGGTGTTTAAATATCGATTTATTTTACTAAGTACTATTACACTTAGTATTTGCCAAATAAAAATCCTGGTAAAATATTGTGTGCCTTATATCCATTCCTGATTATTACGAGAAGCACTATTACAAAAGCAATCAACAGGCCTGAATCGTAATACTGGAGGACCAGGCAGGGATAACAGGGAAGGCACTCCAATGGATCAGGGAATACTTGTCAGGAAGACAGCAGCGAGTCATGGTACGTGGTGAGGTGTCAGAGTGGGTACCTGTGACGAGCAGGGTTCCACAGGGGTAAGTCCTAGGACCGGTGCTGTTTCTGGTATTTGTGAACGACATGACGGAAGGAATAGACTCCGATGTGTCCCTGTTTGCAGATGATGTGAAGAAGAGAAGTTGCAGAGGTTGGTGGATGAGTTTGGTAGGGTATGTAAAAGAAGAAAATTAGAAGTAAATATAGGAAAGAGTAAGGTGATGAGGATAACAAAAAAATTAGGTGACGAAAGATTGGATATCAGATTGGAGGGAGAGAGTATGGAGGAGGTGAATGTATTCAGATATTTGGGAGTGGACGTGTCAGCAGATGGATCTATGAAGGATGAGGTGAATCACAGAATTGATGTGGGGAAAAGGGTGAGTGGTACACTTAGTAGTCTGTGGAGACAAAGAACTTTGCCCATGGAAGCAAAGAGGGGAATGTATGAGAGTATAGTTATACCAACACTTTTATATGGGTGTGAAGCATGGGTGGTGAATGCTGCAACAAGGAGAAGGCTGCAGGCAGTGGAGATGTCATGTCCGAAGGCAAAGTGTCGTGTGAATATAATGCAGAGAATTCGTAGTTTGGAAATTAGGAGGTGGTGCGAGATTACCAAAACTATTATCCAGAAGGCTGAGGAGGAGTTGTTGAGGTGGTTCGGACATGTAGAGAGGATGGAACAAAACAGAATGACTTTGAGTGTGTAAATCTGTAGTGGAGGGAAGACGGGGTAGGGGTCGGCATAGGAAAAGTTGGAGGGAGGGGGTAAAGGAGGTTTTGTGTGCGAGGGGCTTGACTTCCAGCAAGCATGCGTGAGCGTATTTTATAGGAGTGAATGGAGACAAATGGTTTTTAGAACTTGACGTGCTGTTGGAGTGTGAGCAAGGTAACATTCATGAAGGGATTCAGGGAAAACCGGCAGGCCGGACTTGAGTCCTGAAGATGGGAAGTACATTGTCTGCACTCTGAAGAAGGGGTAATGTTGCAGTTCTATAACTATGTATAGTGTTAACACGCCTCTGGCAAGACAGTGATGGAGTGAATGATGAAAGCTTTTCTTTTTCGGGCCACCCTGCCTTGGTGGCAAACGGCCGATGTGTTAATAATAAAAAATAATCCAGGGACTGGGCCACAAAGTTTTGATAGCTCAACAAGTAACAGTGGTAATGAAATATTTACATGTTTGTATCTGGTCACAATCGAAAGGAGTTATTCAAGCAAACATTAATTAGGTCACACACACACATGCATGTGAAGAGGCAGGGCCAGGAGCTGTGAAATGACCTCTGAAACCACAAATAGGAATAGACACACACACACACACTCACAAACAAAAGTGGTAATGCCTTATTTACATTGAGCAAAGTCAGGGTATTTTTCCACCGCTGTGGGTAAAATACTTTGAAATTTCTGAATGCGTTATCTCTGAATTCATTAATTTTATCCCATTCTAGCACACAATGATGCAAGGTGTGACAATTGTCCATCAGGCAAAGGTTACATTTCGTCTGGTCTACATCTGGCGGTGGTGATTTAACCTCACAAAGATACTTGTATTCCAGCCGGAGCCGGATGGTAGTGACATCCAAGAGTCTGCTTATTTTGTTGGACACACCATAGATTGCAGAAGCCCTAAAGATTTAGCACTCACCACGAATGTAATTTTTTGTTTCCAAATCCTAAATAAAGGCTTACTAAATTCATTATTATCAATATGATCACATTTCAGTATCATCAATATGACTGCATGTTCAGTATCATTAATGTGACTGCATGTTCAGTAATGTCAATGTGACTGCATGTTCAGTAACATCACTGTGACTGCATCTTCAATATCATCAGTGCTATGCATACTATGGGTTTCTAAAACATACATATACAGTGGTACCTCGACTTACGATGGTCCCCAAACTCACCCTTTTATGTAAGTTTATTTTTTTAAATGCTTTTGTAAGTGTAATTTTGGGGGTCTAAAAGGACTAGTCTATTTTACAACATTTCTTAAGGAGATAAATTCATTTGGTAATGGCACTTGAACAGCATTCTGGAATGAAAAAATATCGTAAGTCGAGGTACCACTGTATTATTATCAAAACCAAGCTCTAAACCCACAAGGGTATACTATCTTATGCATGCATCTAAACTGTAGTACAGCATCTCCTCACTTAATGACAAAGTTCCGTTCCTAAGACCACATCGGTAAACGAATTTGTCACTAAGTGAGAATACTATAATGGTAGTGGGTTTGTGTCAACCACCTTCGATATTGTTTTAATGTCACCTTTGCACCATTTAAATTTTTTGGTATATTTTTAAATATTTATACAGTAGTGTACTGTATACTGTAATAAAAAGAATAGAGGAAATCAGCTTTAATATACATTATTTAGGTATGCATACTGGTCAGAGAGCCCGTCATAAGTCTGAGTCGTCGATAAACGAGCACGTCACTAAGTGAGGAGAGGCTGCATTGTAATAAACAGAATAGGGGAAATCAGCTTTAATATACAGTGGACCCCCGAGTAACGAGCAAAATTCATTCCAGAAGCCTGCTCAAGTGCCATTACCAAACGAATTTACTCCCTTAAGAAATAATGTCAAGTAGGTTAGTCCATTTCAGACCCCCAAAAATACACTTACAAAAGCACTTACAATATTATACTTACATAATTGTATGATCTCCATGGGGAAGCGGAACAGAATTCTTCCTCCGTAAGCCATGCGTGTCGTAAGAGGCGACTAAAATGCCAGGAGCAAGGGGCTAGTAACCCCTTCTCCTGTATATATTACTAAATGTAAAAGGGGAAACTTTCGTTTTTCATTTTGGGCCACCCCGCTTCGGTGGGAAGCGGCCGACGTGTTGAAAGAAAGAAGAAAGAATTGTATGATTTCCGGGGTGCTCGTTACTCGAGGGTCCACTGTACTGTACTACATTATTTAGGTATGCACACTGGTCAGAGAGCCCATCGTAAATCCGAGTCATCGGTAAATGAGTACATCGCTATGTGAGGAGAGGCTGTATTGGTGCACCTCTGGCAAGACAGTAATGGAGTCAATTATGGTGAAAGTATTTCTTTTTCGGGTCACCCTACCTTGGTGGGAGACGGCCAGTGTGTTAAAAAAAATTATGTATGCAATTTGCAGTTGTGGCAAAGCAGGGTTGGTACATTCATTCAGGCTCATACGTATGTGGGATAAGTATGAACCCACACCATGGTCTACAAGGGCATGTGGGAGAGAGCAGGAGTCGAGACCAGCTGCTTTGAGTACGAAATCAGACAGGGCAGTCAGTCCTGAGGCTTTGTTGAGCTTTGCTCACCCAGAGGCAGGGAGGTGCCTATGACAGCTGGGTGCCATATTTGATTGCCAATTTGACAGGACTTATCAGGCTTACATAATGTTATGAAAATGTTTCTATTTTTTTAAGTAATCATTAGTGACTGTTCATCAATAAATAAACAGTAATTAATCATCAATGACTTCAGTAATCATACACTTCTTGGTTTATGTATTCTTGTGTGGTATGATAAGTTTTTACAAAAATCTACAAATGGTTTTACCAATAGTAGTATAAATTTGTACAGCAGTTGTCGAACCTTTAAATTAATTTTTATTTAAAATCATTGTACAGCATAAAATAAACAATAATTAAAAAGCTCATAGAATACACAGCATTTCAGGCATACATACGTATTAAATTATTCAGATTTTATCTAGGATAAGTCAAAGAATATGATTTGTACATCAGAACCTAAGGTTAATCATCTCAAGGTAGTTTGCAGGCTTCTTTGCAACTGCACAAGGGTCTTATCTTCATTATGTGACCAAATTCATAAATCTTGGGCTTGAGATAAAGCTGCTTTGACTGTAACCAAATTGGTAACAGGGGCCTCACCCCAGGTATAAAAAAAAAATGCTAACTATAATGAAACTTGCATACATTGAGTTTTAAGTTAACTGTGCTGCATCCCAATTTGCTTTGGTGCCTAACAAAATGCTTGGAGGGCATCAACAAAATACAAAATGAAGCGATAAGAATCATCTTAGGAGGTCCATGTGCCACAAAATACTAAACATGCAGAAGGAAATCTCTATTTCTAACATTAAAAACTTTGACAGAATTTATTTTTTAACACGTCGGCCGTTTCCCACCAAGGCAGGGTGACCCAAAAAGAAAGAAAGAAAAACTTTCATCATCATTCAACACATTTTCACTATCATTCAAACGTAATCACTGTCTTTTCAGGGGCACAAAAATTGCAAAATGTTTTGGATGAATGCTCACTCAACCAGTGACAGCCAGACTGAGACACGTACGCATGAGAGTGGCGACATCCCGGGGGGTGGGTGGACGCGTCTGATATGTATGATTTCCAGATGGAGGTACGAAATCCGGACCAAAATTTAGACCCAAAATTTTTTTTCTAAATCCGAATTGTACAATATTTGGACCATACGAAAACCGGAGTCCACTGTACTTAATTTCATAGATTTTTAACCACCTTAGGTTACATATGTACAGTTTTTTTTTTAAACATCGGCCATCTCCCACTGAAGTAGGGTGACTCGAAAAAGAAGGAACAAAAGCTTTTCTTCTTTTTACATTTAGTAATTTATACAGAAGGAGTTACTAGCCCCTTGTTTCTGGCATTTTAGTTGCCTCTTACAACATGCATGGCTTACTGAGGAAGGATTCTTCTCCACTCCCCCATGGAATGTACAGTTCATGCATGTATAAAATATATAGTGTTGTACTCATACACATAAATCAGGATTTTTCTTATGTACATATACAGTGGCCCCTCACTATTCGAACACTCCTAAACTCACCCTATTATGTAAGTTTATTATTGTAAGTGCTTTTATAAGTGTATTTTTGGGGGTCTGAAATGGACTAATCTAATTTACATCATTCCTTATGGGAATAAATTCATTTTGGTAACAGCACTTGTACAGCATTCTGGAATGAAGAATGTTCCATTAGCGAGGGTCCACTGTACATGCATAATAATATACAGTACATCAAACTCAATTATTGTGTGTAAAGAACCATATAAAAAAATTTGTCAAGCACTGCTCAACTACACTTTTGACAGTGCCTTTACAACACTGCTTATCCACCTGGTGAAGTCTTTCCGCACTGTTGGCTCAAGCTGAAGTATCTGTGTGGGTAAACATTTATATTAACATAAAGGTAAACACACTAGAAAAAAAAGACAAAAACATGGCATAAAAAGAGTTTATGGTGAAAGTATAGCATATTGAGAAGACTTTTCTTTTTTCCAATGAACCAGTTATATCCCACAGAGGCAGGGTGACCTAAAAAGAAAAATGAAAGCTTTTCTTTTTTAAATCTAGTAATTTATACAGAAGGGGTTACTAGCCCCTTGACTGAGAAGACTTATCTATGTAAAAGTCAAAGCAAGTGCACTACTATAAATCATGTTAATTCTGAGCAAATACAATTTTGGCAAATGAGCTTTGTATTCATAGCTGTGTCATCTACAGTCAACATGTCTGAATTTTGTTTGTCTAGAAGTGAATCTCAGCAACATACTGCTTCAGTATGTGAACCCTATCACATACATTAAAACTTAAGGCATATACTCAATCAACCCCACCTAATGAATAATAGAATGATATTCAAGGAAGCACAAAAGTAAAATTATACCATATAAGTGGTAAGCCAGACTTCTAGTCCTCGGGGTGGGAAGTACAGTGCCTGCACTCTAAAGGAGGGCTGGGGAATATGTGTTGTTTAGAGGGGCATCTGATCTATAGTATCTACATGCCTCTGGCAAGACAGTGATGGTGTGAATGATGGGGAAAGTGTTTCTTTTTTGGTGGGAGATGGCCAGTGTGTTAAAAACTAAAATATTTTCATAATAAATAAATAGACACAGCATAGCCAAAATAAAGCTATTTTTACTCCAATACTATATCCCCACTTGTTGTCTACCTGGAGAGAATTCCAGGGGTCAACGCCCCCACGGCCCAGTCTGTGACCAGGCCTCCTGTTGGACCAGAGCCTGATCAACCAGGCTGTTACTGCTGGCCGCACGCAGTCCAACGTACGAACCACAGCCCGGCTGATCAGGTACCGACTTGAGGTGCCTGTCCAGTGCCTGCTTGAAGACAGCCAGGGGTTTGTTGGTAATCCCCCTGATGTATGCTGGGAGGCAGTTGAACAATCTTGGGCCCCTGACACTTATTGTGTTGTCCCTCAACGTGCTAGTGGCACCCCTGCTCTTCATTGGGGGGATGTTACATCGCCTGCCGAGTCTTTTGCTTTCGTAGAGAGTGATTTTTGTGTGCAAGTTTGGTACTAAGCCCTCGAGAGTTTTCCATGTGTATATAATAATGTATCTCTCCCGTCTGCGTTCTAGAGAGTACAGGTTTAGGAACTTCAAGCGTTCCCAGTAGTTGAGGTGGTTTATCGCACTTATGCGTGCGGTGAAGGTTCTCTGCACATTTTCAAGGTCAGCAATTTCACCCGCCTTGAAAGGTGCAGTTAGTGTGCAGCAATATTCCAGCCTAGATAGAACAAGCGATCTGTAAAGTGTCAACATGGGCTTGGCATCCCTGGTTTTGAAGGTTCTCATTATCCATCCTGTCATTTTTCGAGCAGATGCAATTGCTACTTTGTTTTGGTCTTTGAAGGTGAGATCCTCTGACATGATCACTCCCAGGTCTTTGACATTAGTTTTTCCCTCTATTGTGTGGTTGGAATTAGTTTTGTACTCTGTACGTGAAATAAAAAGACTATCAAAGTTTGTACTCTAGCATTACAGTTGGTCTTTTCTTTATGTCTCAATTTAAACATAAGATGATGGGTAAATTTTACAAACTTTTACTTACATTTATTTTTACAAATCTTTATTTCCTGTTTCTTAATATTTACTACTTAAATATTTCCTTTCCAATCTAGGCATGGTCTCAGACTGGGCCACAGGCGAGATGATCCCCAAAAACCATTAACAGATAGATACTGGAGTATGTCAAGTGAAACTACGGTGGTATAGTGATTTAGAGGCAATGAAATGTGTTACATGTTTGCCTGGTAATAATGTACATCAGATATCCAAAAATTACGAAAACAAGAAGAATAACCAAAGATTCTTTGTCATGACTTGTTAATATCACTTCTCCATTTTTTATTTTATTTTTTATTAACACATCGGCCGATTCCCACCAAGGCAGGGTGGCCCGAAAAAGAAAAACTTTCATCATCATTCACTCCATCACTGTCTTGCCAGAGGGGTGCTTTACACTACAGTTATAAAACTGCAACATTAACACTCCTCCTTCAGAGTGCCGGCACTGTACTTCCCATCTCCAGAACTCAAGTCCGGCCTGCCGGTTTCCATGAATCCCTTCATAAATGTTACTTTGCTCACACTCCAACAGCACGTCAAGTATTAAAAACCATATGCCTCCATTCACTCCTATCAAACACGCTCACACATGCTTGCTGGAAGTCCAAGCCCCTCGCACACAAAACTTCCTTTACCCCCTCCCTCCACCCTTTCCTAGGCCGACCCCTACCCCTACCCCGCCTTCCCTCCACTACAGATTTATACACTCTCGAAGTCACTCTGTCTCGTTCCATTCTCTCTACATGTCCAAACCACCTCAACAACCCCTCATCAGCTTTCTGGACAATCGTTTTGGTAATCCCGCACCTCCTCCTAATTTCCAAACTCCGAATTCTCTGCATTATATTCACACCACACATTGACCTCAGACATGACATTTCCACTGCCTCCAGCCTTCTCCTCGTTGCAACATTCATCACCCATGCTTCACACCCATATAAGAGCGTTGGTATAACTATACTCTCATACATTCCCTCTTTACTTCCATGGACAAGGTTCTTTGTTTCCACAGACTCCGAAGTGCTCCACTCACCCTTTTCCCTCATCAATTCTATGATTCACCTCATCCTTCATAGACCCATCCGCCGACATGTCCACTCCCAAATATCTGAATACATTCACCTCCTCCATACTCTCTCCCTCCAATCTGATATCCAATCTTTCGTCACCTATTCTTTTTGTTATCCTCATCACCTTACTCTTTCCTATATTCACTTTCAATTTTCTTCTTTTACACACCCTACCAAATTCATCCACCAACCTCTGCAACTTCTCTTCAGAATCTCCCAAAAGCACAGTGTCATCAGCAAAAAGCAACTGTGACAACTCCCACTTTGTATTTGCTTCTTTATCTTTTAGCCCAACACCTCCTGCCAAGACCCTCGCATTCACTTCTCTTACAACCCCATCTATAAATATATTGAACAACCACGGTGACATCACACATCCTTGTCTAAGGCCCACTTTTACTGGGAAATAGTCCCCTTCCCTCCTACACACTCTAACCTGAGCCTCACTATCCTCATAAAAACTCTTCACTGCTTTCAGTAACCTTCCTCCTATTCCATACACCTGCAACATCTGCCACATTGCCCCCCTATCTACCCTATCATACGCCTTTTCCAAATCCATAAATGCCACAAAAACATCTTTACCCTTATCCAAATACTGTTCACCTATATGTTTCACTGTAAACACTTGGTCTACACACCCCTACCTTTCCTAAAGCCCCTTGTTCATCTGCTATCCTGCTTTCTGTTTTACTCTTAATTCTTTCAATAATAACTCTACCATACACTTTACCAGGTACACTCAACAGACTTATTCCCCTATAATTTTTGCACTCTCTTTGTCCCCTTTGCCTTTATACAAAGGAACAATACACGCTCTCTGCCAATCCCTAGGTACCTTACCCTCTTCCATACATTTATTAAATAATAGCACCAACCACTCCAAAATTATATCCCCACCTGCTTTTAACATTTCTATCTTTATCCCATCAATCCCAGCTGCCTTACCCCTTTCATTCTACCCACTGCCTCACGAACTTCCCCTACACCCACAACTGGCTCTTCCACACTCCTACAAGATGTTATTCCTCCTTGCCCTACACACGAAATCACAGCTTCCCTGTCTTCATCAACATTTAACAAATCCTCAAAATATTCTCTCCATCTTCCCGATACCTCTAACTCTCCATTTAATAACTCTCCTCTCCTATTTTTAACTGTCAAATCCATTTGTTCTCTAGGCTTCCTCAACTTATTAATCTCATTCCAAAACTTTTTCTTATTTTCAACAAAATTTGCTGATAACATCTCACCCACTCTCTCATCTGCTCTCTTTTACATTGCTTCACCACTCTTTTAACTCTCTTTTTCTCTCCATATACTCTTCCCTCCTTGCATCACTTCTACTTTGTAAAAACCTCTCATATGCTAACTTTTCTCCTTACTACTCTCTTTACATCATCATTCCACCAATCGCTCCTCTTCCCTCCCGCACCCACTCGCCTGTAACTACAAACTTCTGCTGAACACTCTAACACTACATTTTTAAATCTACCCCATACATTTTCGACCCCATTGCCTACACTCTCACTAGCCCATCTATCCTCCAATAGTTGTTTATATCTTACCCTAACTGCCTCCTCTTTTAGTTTATAAACCTTCACCTCTCTTTTACTTACTGATTCTATTTTCCTTGTATCCCATCTACCTTTTACTCCCACTGTAGCTATAACTAAAAAGTGATCTGATATATCTGTAGCCCCTCTATAAACATGTACATCCTGAAGTCTACTCAACAGTCTTTTATCTATCAATACATAGTCCAACAAACTACTGTCATTACGCCCTACATCATATCTTGTATACTTATTTATCCTCTTTTTCTTAAAATATGTATTACCTATAACTAAACCCCTTTCTATACAAAGTTCAATCAAAGGGCTCCCATTATCATTTACACCTGGCACCCCAAACTTACCTACTACACCCTCTCTGCATGTTTCTCCCACTTTAGCATTTAGGTCCCCTACCACAATTACTCTCTCATTTGGTTCAAAAGTTCCTATACATTCGCTTAACATCTCCCAAAATCTCTCTCTCTCCTCTTTACTCCTCTCTTCTCCAGGTGCATACACGCTTATTATGACCCACTTTTCGCATCCGACCCTTATTTTAATCCACATAATCCTTGAATTTACACATTTATATTCCCTCTTTTCCTTCCATAACTGATCCTTCAACATTATTGCTACCCCTTCCTTAGCTCTAACTCTCTCAGATACTCCTGACTTAATCCCATTTATTTCTCCCCACTGAAACTCGCCTACCCCCTTCAGCTTTGTTTCGCTTAGGGCCAGGACATCCAACTTCTTTTCATTCATAACATCGGCAAGCATCTCTTTCTTATCATCCGCACTACATCCACGCACATTCAGACAACCCAATTTTATAAAGTTTTTCTTCTTCTCGTTTTTAGTAGATTTGTACAGGAGAAGGGGTTACTAGCCCATTGCTAGTTACTGCTTTCAGTAACCTTCCTCCTATTCCATACACCTGCAACATCTGCCACATTGCCCCCCTATCTACCCTATCATACGCCTTTTCCAAATCCATAAATGCCACAAAAACATCTTTACCCTTATCCAAATACTGTTCACCTATATGTTTCACTGTAAACACTTGGTCTACACACCCCCTACCTTTCCTAAAGCCCCCTTGTTCATCTGCTATCCTACTTTCTGTCTTACTCTTAATTCTTTCAATAATAACTCTACCATACACTTTACCAGGTACACTCAACAGACTTATTCCCCTATAATTTTTGCACTCTCTTTTGTCCCCTTTGCCTTTATACAAAGGAACAATACACGCTCTCTGCCAATCCCTAGGTACCTTACCCTCTTCCATACATTTATTAAATAATAGCACCAACCACTCCAAAACTATATCCCCACCTGCTTTTAACATTTCTATCTTTATCCCATCAATCCCAGCTGCCTTACCCCCTTTCATTCTACCCACTGCCTCACAAACTTCCCTACACTCACAACTGGCTCTTCCACACTCCTACAAGATGTTATTCCTCCTTGCCCTACACACGAAATCACAGCTTCCTGTCTTCATCAACATTTAACAACTCCTCAAAATATTCTCTCCATCTTCCCGATACCTCTAACTCTCCATTTAATAACTCTCCTCTCCTATTTTTAACTGTCAAATCCATTTGTTCTCTAGGCTTCCTCAACTTATTAATCTCATTCCAAAACTTTTTCTTATTTTCAACAAAATTTGCTGATAACATCTCACCCACTCTCTCATCTGCTCTCTTTTACATTGCTTCACCACTCTTTTAACCTCTCTTTTCTCTCCATATACTCTTCCCTCCTTGCATCACTTCTACTTTGTAAAAACCTCTCATATGCTAACTTTTTCTCCCTTACTACTCTCTTTATCATCATTCCACCAATCGCTCCTCTTCCCTCCCACCCACTCGCCTGTAACCACAAACTTCTGCTGAACACTCTAACACTACATTTTTAAATCTATCCCATACATTTTCAACCCCATTGCCTACACTCTCACTAGCCCATCTATCCTCCAATAGTTGTTTATATCTTACCCTAACTGCCTCCTCTTTTAGTTTATAAACCTTCACCTCTCTCTTACTTACTGATTCTATTTTCCTTGTATCCCATCTACCTTTTACTCCCACTGTAGCTATAACTAAAAAGTGATCTGATATATCTGTGGCCCCTCTATAAACATTCTCCATCCCACCAAAAAAAAAAAAAAAAAATGAAAAGAGAATCTGCAAGAGCTATGCACTTATGAGTGTCATTATCTTTACCTGTATTGCACAAATTCTCTTACGTTTTGTGAACACTGATTTTTTGCATGTGCCTTACATTTGTATACTGCTCCAGACCCTGTTTGCTGCCTACCTGTCTGCTACAGAGAGCATGTAGATAGGCAAAACTGCTTAAAAGTGAAAGTTATTGCATTAAAGAATGACAAAAATTTTATGAAGATAGTACTGAAATGATGGTAGGACTGCTGGTGTCTTTTTTCTGTCTCGTAAACATGCAAGATTTCAGGTATGTCTTGTTACTTCTACTTACACTTAGGTCACACTACACATTCATGTACAAGCATATATATACACACCCCTCTGGGTTTTCTTCTATTTTCTTAATAGTTCTTGTTCTCTTTCCTCTTATTTCCATGGGGAAGTGGAACAGAATTCTTCCTCCGTAAGCTATGCGTGTCGTAAGAGTCGACTAAACTGCCGGGAGCAAGTGGCTAGTAACAACTTCTCCTGTATACATTACTAAAGTTAAAAAGAGAAATTTTAGTTTTTCTCTTTGGGCCACTCTGCCTTGGTGGGAAACGGCCGATTTGTTGAAAGAAGTAGAAGTACTGAAATGGAACAGACTAAGACAAAATAATATTATACAGTAATGGTCCAGGATGAACCATTAGGTGTGAATAAGTGTGTGAAAATGCTGCTGACTGTCTTGATAAAGAAGTCAGCAGATGCACTTCAAGAATGTGCTTTATAAACAGGAAAGATTCTACAACAGCTATTCTGCTACAGAGCAATATGTATAGCAGTTACAGATACAAAAAATGTGATATGAAACATTATAAATAAAACTTACTTTCTTCTTTTCTTCATGTTGAATGATTAAATTGATAAATTTTTGCTTGAAGTTCCACAATTCTTGATCCAAAGAAATGTAACGATCTGCAAGGTCTGGCTTCAACCAGGCTATAGGCAAGGTTCTAAGGCTACCAGGATTGCCAAAAAGGCTTGTCTCCAGTACTGCACAATTCATTGTCCTTGAACAAGAAAAAAGATACAAGGTAAGAATATATGTACAGGAGGGCCCTGCTTTACAGCATTTCCCTAATACTGAGGTTTTCAATTAGTATACCCATTCTTCATTTATTCAGACTTCCTACAATAAATATATTCACCACTCACTAGAAGCTAAGGATGAAAATATTTTAAAGTAAGTAAGGTGTGTACTGTTTATGCATATTTTAGGCCTAGCAATATTACTCATTTAATATATGATAGTGTAAACATGGTATCAGACTCTTATATTCATTTGAACGTGAAAAAAAAAACTATGATTCACTTTACAAAGATTTTCACTTTATAGTAGTAGTCCAGAACCTAACCTGGTGTATAAGTGGGGCCCTCCTGCAATATTAACAATGCAGTACAGTACAGTGGACCTCCGAGTTTCGATCACCTCAAAACTCGAACAGTTATGTAAGTGTATTATTGTAAGTGCTTTTGTAAGTGTATTTTTGGGGGTCTGAAATGGACTAACCTACTTTACATTATTCCTTATGGGAACAAATTCGTTTGGTAATGGCACTTCAGCCTTCTGGAATGAATTATGACCGAAACTCGGGGGTCCACTGTACTTTCAAGCTGAAAAGCCATGTAGCATAAAAGAGGAATAATATCTTGGGTGACTATTACAATAGTGTTCTGCATGGCACAGGCTACAACAAAATTAGATTTTTTTTTTAACACACGGACCATTTACCACCGAGTCAGGGTGACAAAAAAGAAGAAATGCTTTCATAATGTTTTTTCCTCTTTAACCCTTTGACTGTTTCAGCCGTATATATACGTCTTACGAGCCAGTGTTTCGGACGTATATACAGTGGACCCTTGGGTTTTGTACAGCTCCCAACTCGAACAATTATGTAAGTGTATTTTTGTAAGTGCTTTTGTAAGTGTATTTTTGGGGATCTGAAATGACTAATCTAATTTACATTCGTCCTTAAGGGAACAAATTTGTTCGGTAACGGCACTCGAACAGCATTCTGGAAAGAATTATTGACGAAAACTGAGGGTCCACTGTAGTATACTCAAAAATTCTAGCGGCTTCAAATCAAGTGGGAGAAAGCTGGTAGGCCCACATGTGAGAGAATGGGTCTGTGTGGTCAGTGTGTGCTGTATAAAAAAATCCTGCAGCATGCAGTGCATAATGAGATAAAAAAAAACTCTGACTGTGTTTTTCGATTAAAACGCCGACTTTGAGGTGAATTTTCATAGTATAGTATTTATGGTTGTATTCTCGTTTTCTTGGTCTCATTTGATAGAATGGAAAACATATTACAGAAATAGAGATGATTTTGATTAGTTTCACGATGAAAACGACCTTGAAATTGAGCTCAAAGTAGAGGAAATGTTCGATTTTTGCCAATGTTCATGAGTAAACAAATCACGCCACGCGTCCAATACACATCAACTGGTGAGTCTAATATTCTTTCACAAGTGCACTGATATTATTTATACCATTTTTACAATAATGCAGTAGTCTGCATAACAGTAAATCTTCTATTTTTTGTGTGAATAAAAAATCAAAATAGAAAGCAAGAGTAATATAAGAGGGGCCTGGAGACATGACTAATGAACAGAGAAAATGTTATTTTAGTGCCAGGAATGTCTGCATTGTTTATTCTGGACCCTATTTTGAAATTGGCATCTTTTTTAATTTGCACAAAATAGGTCAAATTGCCAATTTCTGACCACTTTACTGGGTAGTTGATATCGGTAAATGGGCTGTTTCTTGTACTCAATCAATAAAACAAATGGATTTCTAAAGAAATAGCTATGAGTTTGGTCGACTGGAACAATGGAATTGGCCGAAAATAGGGCTCAAAGTCGGCGAAATCGCCGATGCGCATATACGTATCACCGAGATCATTAATTTTGCGAGAGAGTAATTCCATAAGTTTTCCATCAAATTTTGTACTTTTGGTGTTATTACCATCGAGAAAAGATTCTCTATCATTTCATTAGAAAAATATTTTTTTAAATATTTGCGACATAGAATGACAGTTTCAGAAATGGGCTTGCGACAGTCAAAGGGTTAAAACTATATTTTTTTTTTTAACATGTCAGCCGTCTCCCACTAAGATAGGATGACCCCAAAAAAAAACACAAATTTAGAAGAAAATGCTGCAATATGGCTCCCAGAGCTAGGAAACATTGAAAAACACCATATATGTTGATCCGAGTTCAAGAGTAGATTTGATAACTACAGTGGACCCTCGGTTTTCGTTCACCTCCAAACTCGAACAATTATGTAAGTGTATTTTCGTAAGTGCTTTTGTAAGTGTATTTTTGGGGGTCAGAAATGACTAATCTAATTTACATTTGTCCTTATGGGAACAAATTCGTTCGGTAACAGCACTCAAACAGCATTCTGGAAAGAATTTTCAACGAAAACCGAGGGTCCACTGTACAGTGGACCCCCGAGTTTCGTAAAAACTTCACTCCTGAAGTCTGCTCAAGTGCCATTACCGAACGAATTTACTCCCTTAAGGAAAAATGTCACGTAGGTTAGTCTATTTCAGACCCCCAAAAATACTTTTCCACAAGCACTTACAATATTATACTTACATAAATGTACAATTTCCGGGGTTTACGAAACTCGGGGGTCCACTGTACGTATAAAATCATAAAACAATGAAAACATTTAAACCAATGAACAGGTGAGATTTAAACCCATGGCAAGTGAGTCCTAAAAATCCAAGCCAGTGCGTAAAACACTAGGCGGTGGTTTGTTTGCAGTCGTGTTATTATGAAAACATTTACACAAATCTTTAATCACCATCAAAAGAGGACATATGGCACAACTAGAACATGAAAAAACGGAGAGCAAATAGGCTACTATATAACATTTTTCCAAAACAATGGTAGATTGCTCCTGTAATGTAGCTAATTAAAAGGTATACTATATATAAAAAAGTATAGTTATCAGTGGAAAAGGAAACTGGTATGCCTGTAATTCATACACTTTCTTTCTTTCAACACACTGGTTGTATCCTACCGAGGCAGGGTGGCCCAATAGGAAAAACAAGTTTCTCCATTTACATTTAGTAATATATACAGGAGAAGGGGAGAAGGGGTTAGTAGCCCCTTGCTCCTGGTATTTTAGTCACCTCTTACGACACGTATGGCTTACGGAGGAAGAATTCTGTTCCACTTTCCCATGAAGGTAAGAGAAAATAAACAAGAACAAGTAAGAAAATAAAGGAAAACCCAGAGGGGTGTGTATATATACGCTTGTACATGCATGCATAGTGTGACCTAAGTGTAAGTAAAAGTAGCAAGATGTACCTGAAATCTTGCAAACCCCCAAAAAGTTTAACTTACATTCTACTAAGGCAAGAGAATTGTGGATTCCTTGCAGTGACCACTTGTTCTCTGGCTACATCAAGGCCTTTCTGCAACATGGCAACTTGCTTGTGCAAGTATTCCCCAGTTACTGCTCCAGCTGTGTGCTCCTCCTGTGACTGTTGTTTAGCAGCAACAGGAAGCAGCCGAGAGAGGGTCACCAGGGGTAAGGGCAGCTGACCTGCTGCCTTCTGCTCCTCATGTTTCTTGGTGATAGCTTGCAGGTATTGCTGCACATGGGAAATAAGTTCTAAAATTAAGGTTTCATAGTCCATATGAATGGATAAAAAATTGGGAAGACAGGAAAGGAGAAAAGTGGGAAGAAAAGAAGAGTAAAGAGATGAATGATGAAAGAGGCTGAAGTGAACAGGTAGGAATTCTTTTATACAAATTCTCTGGCACCATAAATGCCATCAATACCAGAAAAAATCCAATCCAATAGATAAAACAATCATATTAACCCTTTGACTGTCGGAGGCCCCATTCTGAAACTGTCATTCTGTCGGAAAATTTTGGAAAAAAAAATAAATTTATTTTCTTATGAAATGATAGAGAATCTTTTCCCGATTGTAATGACACCAAAAGTATGAAATTTGATTAAAAACTTACGGAATTACGCTCTCGCAAAGTTAGCGATGTCAGTGATATATACGCATCGGCGATTTCGCCGACTTTGAGCCCTATTTTAGGCCAATTCCATTGGGACAGTCGACCAAACTCATAGCTATTTCTTTAGAACTCCATTTGTTTTATCGATTGAGTACAAGAAATCACCAATTTACCGATTTCAACTACCCAATAAAGTGGTCAGAAAATGGCAATTTCGCCAATTTCATGCAAAATAAAAAAGATGTCAATTTAAAAAAAAAAGGGTCCAGAATAAACAATGCAGACATCCCTAGCACTAAAATAAGATGTTATCTGTTCATTAGTCATGTCTTTAGGCCCTTCTTACATTACTCTTGCTTTCTATTTTGATTTTTTATTCATACAAAATATAGAAGATTTATTGTTATGCAGACTATTGCATTATTGTAAAAACTGTATAAATAATATCTGTGCACTTGTGAAAGAATATTAGACTCACCAGTTGATGTGTATTGGACGCATGGTGTGATTTGTTTACTTTTGAACATTGGCAAAAATCGAACATTTCCGCTATTTTGAGCTCAATTTCAAGATCGTTTACATCATGAAACTAATCAAAATCATCTCTATTCCTGTAATATGTTTCCCATTCTATCAAATGAGACCATGAAAAAGAGAATACTACCATAAATACTATACGAAAACACACCTCAAAGACGGCGTTTTAATTAAAAAAAACGGTCGGAGTTTTTTTTTTCTCATTATGTACTGCTTGCTGCAGGATTTTTTTTATACTGCGCACACTGACCACACAGACCCATTCTCTCACATGTGGGCCTACCAGCTTTCTCCTGCTTGATTTGAGGCCGCTAGAATTTAGGCGTATAAATACGTCCGAAACATTGGCTCGTAAGACGTAAATATACGTCCGAAACAGTCAAAGGGTTAAATAAGAGACAACATATTTTTCAAAGCATGACCTGGAAAAGGATAGGGGGAAAACTGACTAGATTAAAAATAAAAAATGAAAGATATGCTGATATAAGGCAGTATTTTAGAGAAAATAAATGCTATGGGATAATATAAGGATCAGATCTACTCAAAATATACATAGTCATGTAATATACTGTACTTCTTGATCCATGAAGTTATGTCTGATAACCTACACTATATTTTTGGCAAGGTTACCTGATCAGTGAGTGCCAGAAGGTATTCCAGTGTTACTGGTGAGCCTAGCTCCCAGAACTGTGACATCACGTCAGGCATCAGTATTCTGTTTTCCGTGAGACTGACTCCTGATATGCGAGATGCTTATGAATTTGCTACCTTTCATCGTGCCAAAATGAGCAGCAAATGTTCACTTAAAGAAAATGTTATTTATAACATTATTACATTACATACTGGTACATATACAGTGGACCCCCGAGTTTCGTACACCCCGGAAATCGTACAATTATGTAAGTATAATATTGTAACTGCTTGTGGAGGTGTATTTTTGGGGTCTGAAATAGACTAACCTAAATGACATTATTTCTTAAGGGAGTAAATTCGTTCGGTAATGGCACTTGAGCAGGATTCTGGAATGAAGTTTTTACGATACTAAGGGGGTCCACTGTATTGTCACTTACCTATGATTTTCTTGTAAATACATGTATTTGATTTAAGCTTAAGATGAGGTAGAAGAATTCACGGCAACTCAATGACTATTATGAAACTGCACATTAAAGCAAGGGATAATTCTACTTTAAATAAATATGCAAATGTTATGGCATTATTGACCATCTTCCCTGCAGCAAGAATCATCATCTGCATGGCATTTGTCTCCCTCACAGAGGAAGCGAAGAATAGCTCCAATTCTTAGGATCAAGAGTTTTTTCACCAGCATCGAGGTACTCTCCCCCTTGAAGAGTAGGGATAAGAGAGAAATGGAGAATCATTGATCATGTCCAGGCAGACAGTGCTACATTCCCACACCTAACTATGAAAATATGAGTAGAGTGAGAGGCTCTTAAGCCAAGGAATTGAATTTATCAGATTCAAATTGTCTATAACCAGGTACAATTTATAATACTATATGTATTTAGCAATAAACCCCTTCTCCTGTATATATTACTAAATGTAAAAGGAGAAACTTTCATTTTTCCTTTTGGGCCACCACGCTTCGGTGGGAAACGGCCGACGTGTTGAAAGAAAGAAAGAAAAAGATTTAGCAATATTGGGATACATCTACTGCCACCTCAGCTCTAAGTTGCTTTTGAAAAAGGGAGAACATAATTCCGACAACAGACAAACTTTAGCCTTAAATAAGGCTGAAGCTTGCCTGAAATGTTCTGTATAGTCATGGGCTTTCTGCATGCTCAACCAAATGTCACTCATCTCAATACAAGCATTGTATAATGTGGAAATGAATCTCTTACTCTGACTTGTGCTATCACTGTGTAACTAATGGTCAAAAGAACACTACCTTTCTGGTAACTGATGTCAACAAATTTTTATTAGTAAATTTACAAAGTAGCATTACAGTGCTGGCATGTATTCTTACCATTCTTTTATTGTAGCTAACATCTTTTTGGGTAATTATTGAACTGATACTCTGCAAGACATTCAGAATATCTGCAATTTTTCCTCTCTCAATATCCAGGGCAATGTTGATCCAATTGTACCGAGCCACTTGTGATACCAGTTCATCCATCACCTGTATATGCATAACTTTGGAGTTTTTAAATATACACTACAGGTACAATATTCCAAAATATTTCATTGATACAAAAAGTGTCTTTAAGGACTAAGACTGTTGAGCTTTCATGGGTACCGTGCTCCAACAGTCCACATATTTTGCATTCATGAATTTGCCTTTCCATAAGTTTTGCTTTTATATCCTACTGTCTGTTATTCACAAGAGTAATGATAAATTGATAGAAAATAAAAATAAAATACTAGTTAGTCTTGAGGGTGATCAGCGAGTGTGCTAGTATACATATAAAATAAAAGGGAGAGGAGGTACTGAAAAAATTAGAGTACCAGATGTTATGAATATTACTTGAATATTTAAGGAGAAATATGGCTACTACAGTAAGTGTGATTTTGCCCTTAATGCACCCAACAAGTATGAGTCTGTATAGTTGATAAAAACAAAAGCAGTCATTTGAAACCTTAATAAGACTACATTTTGCTAGCACAGCAGGCTTTATCAGACTGATAAAGCCTGTGGTGTGGGCAAGATGCAGTCTTAATAAAGTTTCCAACTGCTGCTCGTGTCTTTTATCAACTTCAGTTTGTCTGCATTTCCACAAATGTTATTACAAGTATGACTTTGGTAATTGGTAGTTTTTTTTTTTTTCAACAAGTCGGCCGTCTCCCACCGAGGCAGGGTGACCCAAAAAGAAAGAAAATCCCCAAAAAGAAAATACTTTCATCATCATTCAACACTTTCACCACACTCATACATAGTCACTGTCTTTGCAGAGGCGCTCAGATACGACAGCTGAGAATAGTCCCTCCCAGCTGTCACCATCCCAGACCCCTCCTTTAAAGTGCAGGCATTGTACTTCCCATTTCCAGGACTCAAGTCCAACTAATCAATTAACTGGTTTCCCTGAATCCCTTCACAAAATGTTACCCTGCTCACACTCCAACAGATCGTCATGTCCCAAAAACCATTTGTCTCCATTCACTCCTATCTAACACGCTCACACATGCTTGCTGGAAGTCCAAGCCCCTCGCCCACAAAACCTCCTTTACCCCCTCCCTCCAACCTTTTCTAGGACGACCCCTACCCCGCCTTCCTTCCCCTATAGATTTATACACTTTCCAAGTCATTCTACTTTGATCCATTCTCTCTAAATGACCAAACCACCTCAACAACCTCTCTTCAGCCCTCTGACAAATACTTTTAGTAACTCCACACCTTCTCCTAATTTCCACATTCCGAATTTTCTGAATAATATTTACACCACACATTGCCCTTAAACAGGACATCTCCACTGCCTCCAGCCTCCTCCTCGCTGCAGCATTTGCAACCCATGCTTCACACCCATATAAGAGTGTTGGTACCACTATACTTTCATACATTCCCTTCTTTGCCTCCATGGATAATGCTTTTTGTCTCCACAGATACCTCAACGCACCACTCACCTTTTTTCCTTCATCAATTCTATGGTTAACCTCATCCTTCATAAAGCCATTCGCTGACACGTCAACTCCCAAATATCTGAAAACATTTACTTCTTCCATAATCCCTCTCTCCAATGTGATATCCAATTTTTCTTTATTTAAATCGTTTGATACCCTCATCACCTTACTCTTATCTATGTTCACTTTCAACTTTCTACCTTTACACACTCTCCCAAACTCGTCCACTAACCTTTGCAACTTTTCTTTAGAATCTCCCATAAGCACAGTAACATCAGCAAAAAGTAACTGTGTCAACTCCCATTTTGCATTTAATTCCCCATAATTTAATCCCACCCCTCTCCCCAACACCCTAGCATTTACTTCTTTTACAACCCCATCTATAAATATATTAAACAACCATGGTGACATTACACATCCCTGTCTAAGACCTACTTTTACTGGGAAGTAATCTCCCTCTCTCCTACACACCCTAACCTGAGCCTCACTATCCTCATAAAAACTCTTTACAGCCTTTAGTAACTTACTACCTATTCCATACACTTGCAACATTTGCCACATTGCTCCCCTATCCACTCTATCATATGCCTTTTCTAAATCCATAAATGCAATGAAAACTTCTCTACCTTTATCTAAATACTGTTCACATATATGTTTCACTGTAAACACTTGATCTACACATCCCCTACCCACTCTAAAGCCTCCTTGCTCATCTGCAATCCTACTCTCTGTTTTACCTCTAATTCTTTCAATAATAACCCTGCCATACACTTTACCTGGTATACTCAGTAAACTTATTCCCCTATAATTCTTACAATCTCTTTTATCCCCCTTCCCTTTATATAAAGGAACTATACATGCTCCCTGCCAATCCCTAGGTACCTTCCCCTCTTTCATACATTTATTAAACAAAAATACCAACCACTCCAGCACTATATCCCCCCTGCTTTTAACATTTCTGTCATGATCCCGTCAGTACCAGCTGCTTTACCCCCTTTCATTCTACGTAATGCCTCACGCACCTCCCCCACACTCACATCCTGCTCTTCTTCACTCCTAAATGATGTTGTACCTCCCTGGCCAGTACATGAAATTACAGCCTCCCTTTTTTCATCGACATTTAAAAGTTCCTCAAAATATTCCCGCCATCTACCCAATACCTCCAGCTCCCCATCTACTAACTCCCCTACTCTGTTTTTAACTGACAAATCCATTCCCTAGGCTTTCTTACCTTGTTTATCTCACTCCAAAATTTTTTCTTGTTTTCAACAAAATTTCTTGACAGAGCCTCTCCCATTCTTTCATCTGCTCTTCTTTTGCACTCTCTCACCACTCTCTTCACCTTTCTTTTACTCTCCATGTACTCTGCTCTTCTATTAACACTTCTGTTTTGTAAAAACCTCTCATAAGCTACCCTTTACTTCTTCATTCCACCACTCACTCCTCTTTCCTCCTGCATCCACCCTCCTATAGCCACAAACTTCTGCCCCACATTCTAATACTGCATTTTTAAAACTATCCCAACTCTCTTCAACCCCCCCACTACTCATACCTGCACTAGCCCACCTTTCTGCCAATAGTTGCTTATATCTCACCCTAACTTCCTCCTCCCTTAGTTTATACACTTTTACCTCTCTCTTACTTGCTGTTGCCATTTTATTTTTGTCCCATCTACCTTTTACTCTAACTGTAGCTACAACCAAATAATGATCCGATATATCCGTTGCCCCTCTATAAACATGTACATCCTGAAGCCTACCCGTCAACCTTTTATCCACCAATACATAATCCAGCAAACTACTTTGTATATTTATTTATCTTCTTTTTCATAAAATATGTATTACTTATTACCAAACCTCTTTCTACACATAGCTCAATTAATGGTTCCCCATTTACATTTACCCCTTGCACCCAAATTTACCTACTACTCCCTCCACAACATTTTTACCCACTTTAGCATTAAGATCCCCAACCACAATTACTCTCTCACTTGATTCAAAACTCCCCACACTCTCACTCAACATTTCCCAAAATCTCTCTCTCTCCTCTACACTTCTCTCTTCTCCAGGTGCATAAACACTTACTATAACCCACTTTTCACATCCAACCTTTATTTTACTCCACATAATCCTTGAATTTATACATTTATATTCCCTCTTTACCTGCCATAACTGATTATTCAACATTATTGCCACTCCTTCTTTAGCTCTAACTCTATTTGAAACCCCTGACCTAATCCCATTTATTTCTCCCCACTGAAACTCTCCTACCCCCTTCAGCTTTGTCTCACTTAAAGCCAGGACATCCAGCTTCTTTTCATTCATAACATCTACAATCATCTCTTTCTTATCATTCGCACAACATCCACGCACATTCAAACATCCCCCTTTGACAGTTTTCTTCTTTTTCATTTTAGTAAGCTATACAGGAAAAGGGGTTACTAGCCCATTGTTCCCGGCATTTTAGTTGACTTTTACAACATGCATGGCTTACGGAGGAAAGATTCTTATTCCACTTCCCCATGGATATGAAAAGAAAAGCAAAAAGAACAAGAACTATTAAGATAAAATCAAAGAAAACTCAGATGAGTGTGTATACATAAATGTGTATATGTATGTGTATGTATATGTATGTATATGTATGTGGGGTAGGGGTCGTCCTAGAAAAGGTTGGAGGGAAGGGGTAAAGGAGGTTTTGTGGGCGAGGGGCTTGGACTTCCAGCAAGCATGTGTGAGCGTGTTAGATAGGAGTGAATGGAGACGAATGGTTTTTGGGACATGACGATCTGTTGGAGTGTGAGCAGGGTAACATTGTGTGAAGGGATTCAGGGAAACCAGTTAATTGATTTAGTTGGACTTGAGTCCTGGAAATGGGAAGTACAATGCCTGCACTTTAAAGGAGGGGTCTGAGATAGTGACAGCTGGGAGGGACTTTTCTCAGCTGTAGTATCTGAGCTCCTCTGCAAAGACAGTGATTATGTATGAGTGTGGTGAAAGTGTTGAATGATGATGAAAGTTTTTTCCTTTTGGGGATTTTCTTTCTTTTTGGGTCACCCTGCCTCGGTGGGAGACGGCCGACTTGTTGAAAAAAAAAAAAAAAAAAAAAATGTATGTGTAGTGTGACCTAAGTGTAAGTAGAAGTAGCAAGACGTACCTGAAATCTTGCATGTTTATGAGACAGAAAAAAGACACCAGCAATCCTACCATCATGTAAAACAAATACAGGCTTTCGTTTTACACTCACTTGGCAGGACGGTAGTACTTCCCTGAGTGGTTGCTGACTACAAAATTGTTGTGGTAGGTACACAACATATATGAATTTCAACCCCTCAAATGTACAAACATTCAACCCCTCAAAGGTATACACATTCAATCCCTTAAAAGTATAAACATTCTAGTTCTATGCAAGATTTTATTACCCTTCAATATATTGCTTCAAGTAGTGCACCTTCATCAAATCATAAAATGGTAATGGATTTCATTTTTTAATAATTTTTATGTAGCTATATTAAGTTTTCCATGCTCTATAATCCTTTAAATAAAATAATAATAAAAAAAGACACCAGCAAATCTATTACAGATACAGTATACCACTGTCTCAAAAGATTTTAACTGGTATGTGAATCTTACAATCTTCTACATACATTATCTTCTTTCTTTCAATGCACTGGCCGTATCCCACCAAGGCGAGGTGGCCCAAAAGAAAAAATGAAAGTTTATCCTTATAAATTTAGTAATATATGTACTAGAGAAGGGGTTACTAGCCCCTTGCTCCCGGCCTTTTAGTTGCCTCTTACGATATGCATGGCTCATGGAGGAAGAATTCTGTTCCACTTCCCCATGGAGATAAGAGGAAATAAACAAGAACAAGAACTAGTAAGAAAATAGAAGAAAACCCAGAGGGGCATGTGTATATATATGCTTCTCTATGCATCTGCAGTGTTACCTAAGTGTAAGTAGAAATAGCAAGACGTACCTGAAATCTTGCATGTTTATGAGACAGAAAAGACACCAGCAATCCTACCATCATGTAAAACAATTACAGGCTTCCGTTTCACACTCACTTTGCAGGACAGTAGTACCTCCCTGAGTGGTTGCTGTCTACCAACCTACTGCCTAGGACATTCAGTATACATTTGTTATTTCCTGTAGTGCTTCACAGAGTTTAATCCTGTAATATTTTATTCCCATCTAGGTAGTAGGTTGGTAGACAGCAACCGCCCAGGGAGGTACTACCGTCCTGCCAAGTGAGTGTAAAGCGAAAGCCTGTATTTGTTTTACATGATGGTAGGATTGCTGGTGTCTTTTTCTGTCTCATAAACATGCAAGATTTCAGGTATGTCTTGTTACTTCTACTTACACTTAGGTCACACTACACATTCATGTACAAGCATATGTATATACACACACCCCTCTGGGTTTTCTTCTATTTTCTTACTAGTTCTTGTTCTTATTTCATCTTATCTCCATGGGGAAGTGGAACAGAATTCTTCCTCCGTAAGCCATGCGTGTCGTAAGAGGCGACTAAATGCCGGGTGCAAGGGCTAGTAACCCTTCTCCTGTATATATTACTAAATGTAAAAGGAGAAACTTTAATTTTTTCTTTTGGGCCACCCTGCTTCGGTGGGAAACGGCCGACGTGTTGAAAGAAAGAAACATGCAAGATTTCAGGTATGTCTTGTTACTTCTACTTACACTTAGGTCACACTACACATTCATGTACAAGCATATATATATATACACACCCCTCTGGGTTTTCTTCTATTTTCTTACTAGTTCTTGTTTATTTCCTCTTATCTCCATGGGGAAGTGGAACAGAATTCTTCCTCCGTAAGCCATGCGTGTCGTAAGAGGCGACTAAAATGGCAGGAGCAAGGGGCTAGTAACCCCTTCTCCTGTATATATTACTAAATGTAAAAGGAGAAACTTTCGTTTTTCCTTTTGGGCCACCCCACTTCAGTGGGAAACGGCCGATGTGTTGAAAGAAAGAAAGAAAGATTTTATTCCCAATTAATAAGGCCTGGTCCAAGGCTGGGCAGTGGGGCAGTGAATCTTTGGAATTATTAACAGAAAACAGTGGAACCTATTAGCAACCATTTTGGCAGAAAAACATGAAGCCAATTTCCTGGTAAGTAAATTAAAGTATCTCCTCATAGATGACCCGTGAATTTTACTTTTCTCATAACTTACAATCTTTTGCTTATCGAGAAAATATTCCTGTCGCTGGCGCTTAAGCTGATAGTTTCCAGAGATAGTTTTTGTACTCTCCAGCTGTGCCACCTCTGTTATAAGAGATTGCATCACTTGCTGCTGCTGCTGTCTTTCCCATTCTACAGCTTTGCGAGATTCACTGGCCTCTCGAGCTTGTTGCCTAAAATTATTTTACTATATTATCCCATAAGAAATCATCAATTAAAGCAGAGCATATTGACAAGACATTTATTCCAAATCTAGACATGCGTACATTTTCACACAATACCGTACACTATGATGATATGTGTTATTTTAAATAATTCTTTCTTTCATAGAAAATGGTTCATCAAAATAAAAGAAAGGTTGCATCTTAATTTTTCTGTGATTTTAGTAGAGCAAGTAGTAATAAGTACTATTTTGTTATTAACAACAAAACTGTACATCACCCAAAAATTTGTACAAATATACTTCTCATAGATCTGCATGTATCTCAAATTATTCAACTAGCCAATCGCTCCACCTCTTATGCCCTCAGAAGTACTGTATATGTAGTGGGTGCTCTATTAGCTTTGATAAAGGGGGCAGAGGGATGGAGTGCTTGAATGAGTGGCCACTTAAGATCTAAGATTAAGGGTTGACTTTTCATTTTTGCTAGTTCAATAGAACATGTAATTTTGAGCATTTTCACGTTAGACATCAATTTAGTTTGTTAAAACAACTAAAGTACTAACTCCCTATTATGTATTGTGGGTTATCTACAAACTTTGCTCCATGATCCATGACTTACACATGCAACTATATCGCTGTACGACCCTTAGGTTTAGCACTTAAATTGATTATAATAATAGTAATATGCTATTATATCACCTCATGAACATGCTGCATTGTGTATGTCAGTTGGCTGGTCAGTAAAACTGGTCTAAAATAGTGCATAATGCTTAAATAATACTAGAGTAATCTATATCTAGATACAATGTGTTAATGGGGTCTGGTATGCACCCACATTTTAAAGTGAAATACTGAGCTTCATATTGGTAGTCACCATATCTTGTGGGTAATGAAGGGGTACAGTATACAGAAAATAAAGTTTGTTACTTGAGTCACAAATCACAATGTGGTGGCCACAGGATGGGGGCAGGAGGAACATGAGGACATGAATTAATATAGGAGCAGACTTCATATATCTTGGTGGGAAATGGCTGACAAGGTAAAAAACGAATGTGAAAAAAAACTCCTTTAGTCATAGACATAGTAGTGTAAAGAAGCAAGTGAGAGAGTATGATCTAAGTTCTGGAAAATTTGTACTAACATTAAAAATAGGGATGAGATATCAATTTTAGGCCGATAATGATACCATCAAAATTAGCCGATATCAATTGATACTGATACTTTGGAAACTGGACATAGGAATTTTTGACATTTAATGTTAAGGTATTTTAAGATTTTGTAAGGAAAATTTTGTTAAAAATTTAAGTACAATGAATACAATCAGTTTACTCAAGTAGTGCCAGATTAGATGGTAGTTGGCTTCTGTGGATGGCAGCAAATTGTCTATTGGCCTCCTCTATCTCTGCTCGTTTTTGATGCTGCAGTAACAAGCCTTCCAGTCTCCATTCTTCAGTCTGTCGTAGCCTAGAAACAAATTGAAGTAATATTTCTTAAAATAAATGTATAAAAAAATAAAAAATAAATAAAAATAAAAATATGGTTTCAACTCCTTACTGAATCAAATTACTGAAGGCACCATGAAACATACAGTTCTCTACTGGCAGACCTATGCAGTTTAGAGTAACCAATTCAGAAAGGGAGTTTCCTAGATTACTAGAAGATGGTCTACTTATGTGTACTCTCTTGTGATAAAAGCCAGAAAATGTGAACTATGCAACTAAGAGATACAGCAGACCTTCACATAAAGTGCAATTTCAGAGCACATTTTCGCTATACGATCTCCAAAGTTTAATCAGCTACAAGCATACCTCATTAATAAGGTGGGTTAGGTTCCAGAACACTGCCATAAAGTGAGTCACATCCTTTTTTTTTTTCACTTGCCAGTGTATATAAAAACCTAAAAACATGTTTACACTATCATTTATCAAGTATGCAATAGCAACAGGCCTAAAACATTGATGCAAAAGTAAAAACAATTAATATATATTTTTTAAATTTGCTGAAAACCATCTTAAAAGCAAGGCAAGCGCTGAAAATAATAAACACGAATATAATTGAAAAGCACCGTATTAGCAAAGCGCTCTACAGTGGACCCTCGGTTAACGAATACCCTGGAAATCGTGCAATTATGTAAGTATAATTTTGTAAGTTCTTGTGGAAGTGTGTTTTTGGGGGTCTGAAATAGACTAACCTACATGACATTATTTCTTAAGGACGTAAATTCGTTCGGTAATGGCACTTGAGCAGGCTTCTGCAATGAATTTTTTTCGTTAACCGAGGGTCCACTGTATCTTGTATTTATTGGAGCAAAAGTACGTAATTAACAATATAGCAGTGACATAAATTCTCATGTTTCATCCAGCTGGATGCTTTTGCTATTTTTTTTTTTTTTTTGCCAGCTAGATTTTAAGTTAGAATTTCTGGTCTCAGGTTACCTAAGTAGAGAAACAGGAAGAAACTGAGGAAAGAGAAAGAGCGAGAGTAATGTTTTAAAACAGATGAAAGGAAAATCTCCTTCATATAAAAAGTAGGCTACAATAGATAGTACACATAACATCCACTAGACCCTGTAGTTATGTACAGAATCAAAGTCAAGGATGCTGATCTGTAGTGTATT
The DNA here is from genome assembly GCA_009830355.1 of Cherax destructor. Classification (NCBI taxonomy): domain Eukaryota; kingdom Metazoa; phylum Arthropoda; class Malacostraca; order Decapoda; family Parastacidae; genus Cherax; species Cherax destructor. Next base: position 48,196 of record WNWK01005471.1, read on the forward strand.
AGGAGAGCCTATGGGGTTAAGAACAATTGCACAAGCTATGGAAAATGTGTCATATTTGAGTGCTAGTACATAGGGAATGGAGAAAGGCAGTTAGCTTGTTAACCCTTTCAGGGTCCGTGCCGTAGTTCTACGGCTTTGAGTTCTGGGTCCAAACCGTAGTTCTACGTCATGAGCTCAGCTCAGATAAGCTTTGAGCGGTAAATTTGGGCCTAGATATGAGAGAATACATCTATGTGGTAAGTGTGCACCACATAAAGCAAATCCTGCAGCACACAGTGCATAATTAGAGAAAAAAACTGAAACCGTAATTTTTTATTAAAACAGCAACTTTTTATAGTTATATTTGCAATTTCTTGGTCTCATTTGATAGAATGGAAGATATATTACAGATATAGAGATGATTTTGATTGGTTTTAGTACTGGAAACGGCTTGAAACTGAGCTCAAAATAGCGGAAATGTTAAATTTTTGCCGATGTTCAAGAGTAAACAAATGACCTCACACGTCTAATACGCGCCAGCTGGTGGGTCTAATATACGTTCACAAATGTTGTGATATTATTTGTACAATTATTATAATATTGCATAACAGTAAATCTTCCATTTTTTGGTTTGAATAAAAATTTATTATGTGAACAAAAAATCAAAATGGAATTCATTTGTAAAGACTGAAAACGTAACTAATGAACAGAGGAAATGTTAGTTTAGTGCCAGGAATGCCTGCACTGTTTATTCTGCACCCTATTTTGAAATTGGAATATTTTGAATTTTGAGTTAAATTGGCTAAATTACCAATTTCCAATCACTTTATTTTGGAGTTGAAACAGTTGACTGGGCGATTTCTTGTGCTCAATCGATAGAATAGAAGTAATACTAGTGAAATAGCTAAGAATTTGGTCGACTGGAATAATGTAATTGGCCTAAAATGGGAGTCAAAGTCGGCAAAATCGCCGATGAGTAAATATAGCTGACACATCAAAATTCACGAGAGCATAATTTTAATCAAATTTCGTACTTTTTGTTTTATTACCTTCAGAAAAAGATTCTCTACCATTTCATAAGAAAAAATAAGAATTTTTTTTTTTTAAATTCTTGACACTGGCACACCCCTTCCAAAAATGGCCTTGGACCCTGAAAGGGTTAAGGAAAGGTAACCTCAAGGCTTTACTGTCTGGGCCATCCTCTTCATGGTGATTATTCCAGAGAAATGTGGTAGGGAAAAAAACATACATAGTACACATTAAAAAATGTATATTTATGCTTACAAATTATTCAGTCTTTTGAGCTCATCTACATTCTGTGCATATTCAGCATTTCCTGCTCCTCGCACCAGCTGCAGATCTAGATTACTTACATCCAGTAAGCAGTACTCTGAAGTGTCACCAGCACCAGCAACATCTCTCACACCCTGAACAAATGAGATACATTATTATTACATTCATGGAGAAGCGCTAAACCCACTGGGATCATTCAGTACCTGAAGGAGAGGGGTAGTAATTAGGTTTGATCAAGGGAAAAGGGTAGCTCCAATTCTTTGGATACAGCACCATTTTCCAGTATCACGGCACCCTGTCTAGAAGGGGAACAAACAAGCATTTCTAATGTGTGTACATCAAAAAATGCAGCTCTACTGTATATTACATATTTAAAAATTTACACTGCCAGGATTTTAATTACTGTTGTAGGGGTACAGTATTTTTTTTTTATTAACACATCAGCCGTTTCCCATCAAGGTAGGGTGGCCCAAAAAAGAAACACTTTCACCATCATTCACCCCATCACTGTCTTTCCAGCAGCATGCTTACACTACAGTTATAAAACTGCAACATACCTTTACCTTTGAAGAGTTTCGAGAGTTTCTCTACTCTCTGAGCCTGGCCATGGGCCAGGCTCGTCTGGTGCTTGCCTGGTCAACCAGGCTGTTGCTGCTGGAGGCAGCAACCCTCCTTCAGGGTGCGGGCACTGTACTTCCCATCTCCAAGACTCAAGTCCGGCTTGCAGATTTCCCTGAATCCCTTCATAAATATTACCCTGCTCACACTCCAACATCATGTCAAGTCCTAAAAAACATTTGTCTCCATTCGTTTCTATAAATATTTTCTCACAGCACCTCTTAAGAGTTCATAACTAGTCTAGGTGATGGGAGGTATAATCTTCATCAGAAATGTTTCCGAACTTAAGTCTCAGCCAAAGAATGATCTGCTCAGAGATTAAGAAACTACTGGCTAACAGGCTCCGAGTATCTGTGATTGAACAACAATGGCATATTGGTGCTAGGTTTTCATCCCATTAAAATGTTGCATACTGTATACTTGTACCTGTAAATTTGTATTTTGAACTAGTCTATAATCATTTTCATTTTCCTTGATGGGCAGCCTTCAAAAATCATTATTTTACATCAATTTTACAATTCCAACAATAACCCAATCAACTGTCTTGGCAGATACTGGTATATAAATGTAACCTTAGGTGACCCAAGTATTGCAATTAAAAGTTTTCCACGATTTTTCTTTTTACACCAGCCACCACTCACCAAGAAAGGGTGACCTCCCCCCCCCCTGCACAAAAAAAAAACATTATCATTCCTTTAATATCTGTCTCATTAACAGTGCAAAGACAATACATCACAGTTCAAATGAGCCTCAATACTGCAACATGCCCACACTTCCTTCAGCGTGCAGGCACTGTATTTCCCACATCCAGGACACAAGTTCAGTACCATAATATTCACAGTGAGTTGACTTACCTCTCTAAACTGTCTTCTAATGTAAGTTTCTAGAGTATCTGTGAATTTGGCTTCCTCTTGGTACCACTCCTCCAGGTTCAACTGAGAGAAGAATTTGGCTTCCTCTGTTGGCTGATGATAAATTAAAAAAGTAATCAGAAAATTAGTAAGCACATGCTGTTAAGTATAAATATAATTAGAAACCTTCCTCAGTGACTGAGAACAGCCAATAGTTAGACCAATTTTGTTTTTTTTCAACATGCTGGCCATCTCCCACTGAAGCAGAGTGACCCAAAAAAGAAAGAAACACTTTCACCATCATTCACACATAATCACTGTCTTTGCAGAGGTGCCCAGATATGACAGTTTAGATGTCACTCCAAACAGCCAATATCCCAAACTCCTGCTTTAAAGTGCAGGCATTGTAATTACCACCCCAGGACTCAAGTCTGACTAACTGGTTTTCCTGAATCCCTTCACAAAATAATACCCTGCTCACAATCCAACAGCTTGTCAGGTCCCAAAAACCATTCGGCTTCATTCACTCCTATCTAACATGCTCACACATGCCTGCTGAATGTCCAGGCCAATTGTACACAAAACCTCTTTTACCCCCTCCCTCCATCCTTTCCTAGGACAATCTCTACCCCTCCTCCCTTTCACTACAGATTTATATACCCTCCAAGTCAAAAAAAAAATAATATTAACATTAATATTAACATTATTTCTCCATGGTGAAGTGAAACAGAATTCTTCCTTCATAAGCCATATGTCCTAAGAGGTGACTAAAATGCCAGGAGCAAGGGGCTAGTAACCCCTTCTCCTGTATATATTACTAAATTTAAAAAGACTAATTTTAGATTTTCTTTTTAGGTCACCCTGTCTTGGTAGGATACGACCGGTTTCTAAAAAAAAAAAAAAAAAAAATTATTTCTCGACTGTTGACTATGGGTTATTCAAATGTATTACCTATATGGTCAGTGTATGATTTACTCAATATAAATGCATGTATACAAGATTACATAAAATTATGATTAATTTAAGAAAAGTCTACAATGGTAAATAAAATTTTATGTGTAACAGTGACATCAAGAATGCATTTATCTGTCTAGTGTCTACATACTGTACTAACTGTGTTTTTGAAAGAGCAAAGAGAACTATTGCAAAACCTAAAATATATACAGTGGTACCTCGAGTTACGATATTTTTTCGTTCGAGAATGCTGTTCAAGTGCCATTACCAAACGAATTTATCCCCATAAGGAATAATGTAAAATAGACTAGTCCTTTTACACCCCCAAAAATATACTTACAAAAGCATTTAAAAAAATAAACTTACATAAAAGGGCGATTTTGGGGACCATCGTAACTCGAGGTACCACTGTACAGTGGTCCCTCGGTTTTCGTGCATCTCCAAACTCGAACATTTATGTAAGTGTATTTTCGTAAGTGCTGTTGCAAGTGTATTTTTGGGGGTCTGAAATAGACTAACCAAGTGACATTATTTCTTAAGGAAGTAAATTCGTTCGGTAATGGCACTTGAGCAGCATTCTGGAACGAATTTTCGGCGAAAACCGAGGGACCACTGTATATATTTTTTTAACACACTTGCTGTCTCCCACCGAGGTAGGGTGACCTGCAAAAGAAACACTTTCACTATCATTCATACTGTCACTGTCTTGCCAGAGGCATACAGATATGACAGTTCAGATGCCCTTCTAAACAGCAAATCTCTCTAACCTTAATAAATTTTGATGTCTGCACATCTCAAGCCTTAGCTCACTGGAGGAGCAAAGAACAATAAGGGGAATATCTTCATGACATACAGAATAATAAGAGGTATAACTGGGTAGACAAGGAATACAGTACAAGAATAAAGGGGAATGACTGGAAATTACACAATCAAATGAGACAGAGATATTAGAAGGTATTTCTTCAAAGTCTCCATGGGGAATTGGAACAGAATTCTTCCTCCGTAAGCCATGCGTGTCGTAAGAGGCGACTAAAATGCCGGGAGCAAGGGGCTAGTAACCCCTTCTCCTGTATATACTATTACTAAATGTAAAAGGAGAAACTTTCGTTTTTCCTTTTGGGCCACCCTGCCTCGGTGGGAAACGGCCGATGTGTTGAAAGAAGAAAGATTTCCTCAAAGTAAGTGTAATAAATCTAGGTACTACAGTGGAACCTCTGGTCACAACCATAATTTGTTCCAAAACTCTGGTCGTGACCCGAACATAATTTCCCCAATGGATTGTATGTAAATACGATTAATCTGTTCCAGACCCCTACTAACTGTATGAATATATTGTTTTTTTAAGATTTTTAAGCACAGAAATAATTAATTATACCATAGAATGCACAGTGTAATACATGTAGTAAACTAAATGTAAAAACCTGAATAACACTGAGAAAACCTTGAACATCAGAGAAAACTAATATTGCACGAGTCTGTTCTAGACCCCTATGAACTGTTCGCTGTAAACAGTTTTAAGCACAGAAAAAAATATTCAAAGTTTGAAAAATCCTTAATTATACAAAATAATGCACAGTTGAATAGAGAAAAAAACTTAAATAACTTAAATAGCAACAGGAAGTGGGGAAAACTGGCGTGTGATAAAATAGGCCCGGAATGTGAAAATTAGCGTGGCTGTGTTTGTTCGGGATCCGATTATGTGTTTGTGACCAGATGCAATAATTTGGTGAATTTCTTGGTCATGAACCAATTTGTTCGTGTTCAGAAGCGTTCGTGACCAGAGGTTCCACTGTAGTAGGATGGTAGATAGCCACCACCCAGGGAAGTACTACCATCCTGCCAAGTGAGTGTGAAGTACAAACCTGTGTTGGTTTTACATGATAGTAGGATTGCTGTCATCTTTTTTCTATCTCAAACATACAAAATTTTAGATACATCTTGCTACTTCTACTTACACTTAGGTCACACTACACATGCATGTACTAGTTCTTGTTCTTGTTTATTTCCTCTTATCTCCATGGGGAAGTGGAACAGAATTCTTCCTCCATAAGCCATGCGTGTCGTAAGAGGCGACTAAAATGTCGGGAGCAAGGGGCTAGTAACCCCTTCTGTATACATTACTAAATTTATAAAGAGAAACTTTTGTTTTTCTTTTTGGGCCACCATGCCTCGGTGGGATGCGGCCGGTGTGTTGAAAGAAAGAAAAGTTTCTTTATTTCCTCTTATCTCCATGGGAAAGTGGAAAAGAATTCTTCCTCTGTAAGCCATGCGTGTTGTAAGAGGCAACTAAAATGCCAGGAGCAAGGAGCTGGTAACTCCTGTATAAATTAAATTTAAAAAGTAAAACTTTTGATTTTCTTTTTAGGTCACTCTGCCTCAGTGGGATACAGCCAGTGTGTTGAAAAGTAAAAAAAAAAAGAAGTGTAATAAACATGATGAATAAATTAAGCGGATGTAAACTCTACAGGGGTTCAAAAACGGGTATGACAAGGCTCAATCGTGACCGTCAGTTTAAAGAGGCAAGACCAAGAGCTCAAGGTCAAGTGGGGTATATCAATGCTGTTTTTGAGGATGACTACAGAAAAAAATGGATGCTAAATTGAATGATGGAACAATTTATAATTAAAAAGCCACAAAAATAAGCCAGTGAATTTTTACATTAATCAGAGGTTTCTAGTTACAGGATATCAGATAAACAAGGTTCAACAGCATTATCAGCAATCTGATAAAAAGAGTAAAGATCTTACAATTTTCAACCTGTAGTTACATTTTAAGGTAAAATTCTTTTCATAATGATATCCTTTACATCTTTTTAGTAAAATATAAAAGATACATCTGCATGCAGGTTTTGGAAATAAGCTGCCTTATTAAGATATTACTAGTCTAATATATGAATTAAAACTCCTAAAAGCTCTATTAATTATAAAGTCCAACGGATAAGGTGTCCAGCACCAGTAGTGCCACTGGCACATTGTATCACAATGTGCCATGTGAATAAATGGTTTAGAAAACTGATTAGTTGATAAATGAGACACTTGGACAACATTTGGGTATCTTTATTCTGGAAAAGTTTTGCCAGCCACTGGCTGGTAAACTTTTCAACAATAAAGATACCCAAATGTTTCATAAGTGTCTTATTTATCACAGTGTACAATGAACCTAATCACTGCAATATTTTTTACATTTACTTAACAAGAACTACAGCATGTAATGTAATGCCTCAGTGGGAGACAGCCGACTTGTTGAAAAAAAAAATATATATATACGTGTGCGTACATATATGTATGCCTTGAAACTCCAACAATACCCACCTTTTTGTCAAATTCCAGAAACACTTTGGTAACTGCATCAAGGCTTTTGCTGAGCTCTTCTTGAGATTTTGAAAGGTGGATACTGGTGTTTAATATAGCCTTGTGATGATTCTTGAAGTAGACTTCTTCTTCCTTCAGGCGTTCACTGCTCTGGTACACTTCTTCCCGCAGCTCCATCTTATGGGCACTGGGTAACATATCAATACTCAAACTAATGGGCTTTGGAAAGTTCATTAGTTTCTACATACGATAAAACATAATAAAACAAAAAAGTTTTGTTTCAGATGATGCCTGCCTTTCCCAATACACATACACTGTGAAATATTCTAATCCTCAAGAAGCTCATAATTTGACTTTATTTTTACCTACTTCTACTACTACTACTACTGCACTACTAATTACCTAAATTCCCTATTCCCTTTATGATCTGTCTTATAGTTTTCTTCCCTTTTTCTTACTCTGTTGTGACTTGATAATTGTCCAGGATGGACCAAAACATAGTCTAGTTTCCTTTTGAAGGTGTTGGTTATTTGTGAATTATTCAAGCCTTGGTAGTGACTTATTAGTGAAAAATTAATGGCATAGATAACCCTAAAAAAATTGCCACTCAATTTTTATGTGCAAAATATCACAATTCATCTACCCCTGATAAGCTTTATCTCTCTTTTTTTCTCAAAGCAGAATGGCATGTATGTATACAATTTTGACATTTATAAATTATTCTTACATAACAAACATGCTCCCACTTTCAGCTATAAGCTTGCTTTCTTCTTTTATTTACAGTATATTTTTTCTTCTTCCATGACCTGTACATGATGCACATACACACCCATTATGCAACCAGAATACTGCTAAAATCAAATTTACATTCCCAGAACACTGCAATATCTCACAAAGCTGACAATACCTTAGCTGGTTCCTTCTCATTACCAGAACCTTTAACTGGTCCTTCAGTCTCTTGCATTCCTCCAGAGTGAGCACATCTTTCTGGCTGTCTTCCTCAGATGCATTAAAGGCTACAGGCAATCCAGATAGACAGGCTTCCATCTTCTCTAGATGATAGCCTGTCAGTACTTCTCCCTTGGACATTAGTTCTTCATATCTGGCAAGATTACAGGAAAAGATGTAAGGGAAGTCCACAAGAAAATACGCTATCATCCTAATTTGCCAATTAATTTTCTGGCACTCACCAAAGTTGAGGAGTGAAGAATTTTAACCAATAGGTCTAATAATGGAATAGAGTAATACTGTTTGACTTTATTGGTTATCTTAGGTTAAATCTATATACTGGTAATGCAGTATATGCATGCCTACAACATCTATGTATTCTAAATAAAACTTAAATTTAACTCAAAGTACAGCCTCTCCTCACTTAGCAACATACTTGTTTACTGATGCCTCAGACTTACAACAGACTCTCTGACCAGTATTAATACTTAAATAATGTATATTAGATTTCCTCTATTCTGTTTATTTCAATATACAGTACACTACTGTATAAAAAATTAAAAATATACCAGAAATGTTATAAATGGTGCAAAGGTGACATTAAAACAATATCAAAGATGGGTGACACAAACTCACTACCATTATAGTATGCTCCTCATTTAGCGACGAATTTGTTTAACAACGTGGTCTTAGGAACGGAACTCCATCATTAAGTGAGGAGAGGCTGTACTGCAATTGCTATACTGTACTTTATTCTTCATTCTCTCCTATTCAGGCCTTGCTCTTCCTTTTATATTCCTGTATTTTATGTTTCATCAGCTTGCTTCCTAATATTTCATTAATATATTTATTAACTATACTTGATCTTTCCCATACTGTACATCCAGGATCAAAAAAGTCCCATTATACATGTGTCTGAACCTATAATGAATCCTCAGCAAGTTTCAGCAGTGTGGAGTCAGTAGCTTTTCAATGTATCAATATTATTTCTACTCTATAATACAAGACAATAAACAGATACAGATAGAAGATGAAATACTGAATACAGTTTAAAAACATACCTTAGCAATATTACTGTTCACAACTTTTCCCTTAAGCATACCTGTCACAAATTATGAAATAGTTCACTAATGAAACACAGACTATTACATTCTTCAATCACTTTTGGGAATTAGTAGATGGGGAGCTGGAGGTATTGGGTAGATGGAGGGAATATTTTGAGGAACTTTTAAATGTTGATGAAGAAAGGGAGGCAGTAATTTATTGCACTGGTCAGGGAGGTATACCATCATAGTGAAGAAGAGCAAGATGTGAGTGTGGGGGAGGTGCGTGAGGCATTACATAGAATGAAAGGGGGTAAAGCAGCAGGAACTGACTGGATCATGACAGAAATGTTAAAAGCAGTGGGAGATATTGTGTTGGAGTGGTTGGTATTTTTGTTTAATAAATGTATGAAAAAGGGGAAGATACCTAAGGATTGGCAGAGAGCATGTATAGTTCCTTTATATAAAGGGAAGGGTGACAAAAGAGATTGTAAAAATTATAGGGGAATAAGTTTACTGAGAAACCCCTTCTCCTGTATATATTACTAAATGTAAATTGGGAAACTTTCGTTTTACATTTTGGGCCACCCCACTTCGGTGGGAAACGGCCGACGTGTTGAAAGAAAGAAGAAAAAAGTTTACTGAGTAAACCAGGTAAAGTGTATGGTACGTTTATTATTGAAAGAATTAGAGGTAAGACAGAGGGTAGAATTGCAGATGAGCAAGGTGGTTTTAGAGTGGGTAGGGGATGTGTAGATCAAGTGTTTACAGTGAAGCATATATGTGAACAGTAATATTTAGATAAAGGTAGGGAAGTTTTCATTGCATTTATGGATTTAGAAAAAGCATATGATAGAGTGGATAGGGAAGCAATGTGGCAGATGTTGCAAGTGTATGGAATAGGTAGTAAGTTAATGAATGCTGTAAAGAGTTTTTATGAGGATAGTGAGGCTCAGGTTAGGGTGTGTAGGAGAGAGGGAGATTACTTCCCAGTAAAAGTAGGTCTTAGACAGGGATGTGTGATGTCACCATGTTTGTTTAATATATTTATAGATGGGGTTGTAAAAGAAGTAAATGCTAGGGTGTTGGGGAGAGGAGTGGGATTAAATTATGGGGAATCAAGTACAAAATGGGAGTTGACACAGTTACTTTTTGCTGATGATACTGTGCTTATGGGAGATTCTAAAGAAAAGTTGCAAAGGTTTAGTGGACGAATTTGGGAGGGTGTGTAAAGGTAGAAAGTTGAAAGTGAACAAAGATAAGAGTAATGTGATGAGGGTATCAAACGATTTAGATAAAGAAAAATTGGATATCACATTAGAGAGAGAGTATGGAAGAAGTGAATGTTTTCAGATACTATTTGGGAGTTGACTTGTCAGCGGATGGGTTTATGAAGGATGAGGTTAACCATAGAATTGATGAAGGAAAGAAAGTGAGTGGTGCGTTGAGGTATCTGTGGAGACAAAAAACCTTATCTATGGAGGCAAAGAAGGGAATGTATGAAAGTATAGTGGTACCAACACTCTTATATGGGTGTGAAGCTTGGGTTGTAAATGCTGCAGCGAGGAGGAAGCTGGAGGCAGTGGAGATGTCCTGTCTAAGGGCAATGTGTGGTGTAAATATTATGCAGAGAATTCGGAGTGTGGAAATTAGGAGGAGGTGTGGAGTTACTAAAAGTATTAGTCAGAGGGCTGAAGAGGGGTTGTTGAGGTGGTTTGGTCATTTAGAGAGAATGGATCAAAGTAGAATGACTTGGAGAGCGTATAAATCTGTAGGGAAAGGAAGGAGGGGTAGGGATCATCCTCGAAAAGGTTGGAGGGAGGGGGTAAAGGTTGTTTTGTGGACGAGGGGCTTGGACTTCCAGCAAGCGTGTGTGAGCGTGTTAGATAGGAGTGAATGGAGACGAATGGTTTTTGGGACCTGACAAGCTGTTGGAGTGTGAGCAGGGTAATATTTAGTGAAGGGATTCAGAGAAACCGGTTATTGATTTAGCCGGACTTGAGTCCTGGAAATAGGAAGTACAATGCCTGCACTTTAAAGGAGGGGTCTGGGATAGTGACAGATTGGAGGGACTATTCTAAACTGTAGTATCTGAGTGCCTCTGAAAAGACAGTGATTATGTATGAGTGAGGTGGAAGTGTTGAATGATAAAAGTATTTTCTTTTTGGGGATTTTCTTTCTTTTTGGGTCACCCTGCCTCGGTGGGAGAGAGCCGACTTGTTGAAAAAAAAAAATGTTAATGGCTCCAAGGATCATTGCTCCAACAGCCCTGACTCAGATCAAACCTCAAATTGGATAGGAAATATGTATTAAGAACTATTAAGAACACAAGAAAATAAAGATGAGGAATACTGAATACTAACAGAAGTTTGTAAGATTTATCAGTTATCTTATGTGTTTGAGAAGGAAAGCAAGGGCCAGCAATTCTGCCAGAGTGCAAAGAGTTTAACAGGCTTTCATTACACACTCGTACGACAAGAGGGTAGTAGTGTACCTCCTAGGAAGGTCAATGTCTACCAGCCTCATTGCCTACACTGCTGCATAAGACAATATCTTCAGAAGACCACCATGTATGTATAACTCACCAAAAACCCACACTTAGAAGACCCTAATGATGACATTTTGGTCCATTCTGGACTAGTCTGGTCATTATGGTTGTGACATGACAGTGGTCCATGACAGACCAAAACATTGTCAAAGTGCAAATATTTGGTGAATCCTTCCAGGCATGGTATTGTGACTTTCATTTTTTTATATAAAGTATGTATAATATTTTGAGAGCAAGGGGCTAGTAACCCCTTCTCCTGTATACATTACTAAAGTTAAAAAGAGAAACTTTTCTTTTTGGGTCACCCTGCCTCAGTGGGATATGGCCAATTTGTTGAAAGAAGAAAGATGTAGTATAATATTTTAACTAGAATTTACTTCTATAATGAATTGACTAACACAAACTACCACTGATCTGCTGACTCAGAAGTTAGCTACCTCTCCTAGCTCATCCCAATTCACACCCCATTCCTTGTGCATTCCACCTATTTAATTTTTTTTTTAACACATCAGCTGTTTCCCACCAAGGCAGGGTGACTCAAAAAGAAAGAAAAACCCAAAAAGAAAGAAAAAACTTTCTTCATCATTCAACATTTTCACCATCACTCATACATAATCACTGTCTTTGCAGAGCGCTCAGATATGACAGTTTAGACAGAAAGTGAGTGGTCCTAACTATCTCAATATACACTAATAATTTCAAATAAACCTAGGTAGTAGGTTGGTAGACAGCAACCGCCCAGGGAGATACTACCGTCCTGCCAAGTGCGTGTAAAACGAAAGCCTGTAATTGTTTTACATGATAGTAGGATTGCTGGTGTCTTTTTTTTCTGTCTCATAAACATGCAAGATTTCAGGTATGTCTTGCTACTTTTACTTACACTTAGGTCACAACACACATGCATGTACAGTGGTCCCTCGGTTTTCGTGCATCTCCAAACTCAACATTTATATAAGTGTATTTTCGTAAGTGCTGTTGCAAGTGTATTTTTGGGGGTCTGAAATAGACTAACCTACGTGACATTATTTCTTAAGGAAGTAAATTCGTTCGGTAATGGCACTTGAGCAGCATTCTGGACGAATTTTCGGCGAAAACCGAGGGACCACTGTACAAGCACGTGTAATGGGTTTTCTTCTAGTATTTTCTTACTAGTTCTTGTTCTTATTTCTTCTAATCTCCATGGGGAAATGGAACAGAATTCTTCCTCCATAAGCCATGCGTGTTGTAAGAGTTGACTAAAATGCCAGGAGCAAGGGGCTAGTAACCCCTTCTCCTGTATACTACATTACTAGTTAAAAAGAGAAACTTTTGTTTTTCTTTTTGGGCCACCCTGCCTTGGTGGGAAATGGCCGATTTGTTGAAAGAAGAAGAATTACAAATAAAACAAATACAAAATATCATACATCAAATTACAAAATAATTAAAATTTTTAGGACATTACATACAGTATATGAAATAATTTCTCAAATGTTCATATTCAAATATATAATTATTCATTATGTCATTCCACTATGGAATGACATATTCAATACCAGTGGGTTTAACCGTCTTTGAACTCTGTGAGGTTCACCCTTATGGATGACATTCATACGAATAATTACATATACGTATGAGTATGGATATTTGAAAAAAAAAATTGTATATGAAATGTCCTAAAATTATAAGTTAAACACAATAAAATATATACTAGATAACTTTACTCATTTAAATTCTCATCTGTGAGAACGTCATTAACTGATACGTTCTCAGTAAACCACTCCAGAAATGCAAGTAATGGGGATGAGGGATTTTCAAGGAAGAGCCAGTCATAGTTTTCCCCCTTTAAGTGATCAGTCCCTGGTACATCCAACAGTTGCAGGTGAGAAACTAGACGTTCTCCATTCATCTCGGCCTGCAATAAAAACAACGGATTAGATACACCAGAACATAACAATTAAGACATCAGAATAGGCTTGGAAGTTGCAATAAGGATTAAAATTGCTGAAACTGTAAACTGCACCAAGATTAAGATCAAGTTATATTAAATTATGAACTAAAATGTAATGGAAAGCTAAAATTACCATTTTTTTTCCACGGTAAGCAGGAATTAAGATGAACGTATGCTACTTGTACTAATTTTTTTTTTTGCATGACATACACATGCAAGGAGGTAATACAGTACTGAATAACCTTTAAACACAATAGTTGTAATATGCATGCATGTACACTATACAGTACTGATTTAAAAAAAATTAGAAAAGCACAACAAATTAGTGATGTTAGCACTGATTTCATACGTAATACAGTGGACCCTTGGTTTTCGTACAGCTCCCAACTTGAACAATTATGTAGGTGTATTTTTGTAAGTGATTTTGTAAGTTTATTTTTGGGGGTCTGAAACGACTAATCTAATTTACATCCGTCTTTATGGGAATAAATTCGTTCGGTAATGGCACTCGAACAGCATTCTGGAAAGAATTATCGACGAAAACCGAGGGTCCACTGCACATACAGTGGTACCCCGACTTACGATATTTTTTCATTCCAGAATGCTGTTCAAGTGCCATTACCAAACGAATTTATCCCCATAAGGAATGATGTAAAATAGACTAGTCCTTTTAGACCCCCAAAATTACACTTACAAAAGCATTTAAAAAAATAAACTTACATAAAAGGGTGAGTTTGGGGACCATCGTAAGTCGGGGTACCACTGTACATGCTTACCTGGAGCCCACAAACCATACAGCACACAAATTGAAAAAAAAAAAAAAAGATACAACATCCTTATGTCTATATCGTAAGACTGATCCAAATAACAAAGACGTGTGAAAATTAAGAGATGGGTTGATGACAATATTAGTTATCCATGCATCTTAACACTGATAGTATTAAACCTAAAAAACATAAATGATGTGCCAATCAATTCTGTGATGACACACAAACTTCTGAACAATGTAGAAATGGAATGTGAGAGTTGAAGTAAGAGCGAGTCTACAATTTATTTCATACGTGTCGGTGCTAGAATAATTTTAAAAACTGAAATTAATATTCTAACATCCGAAATTATGCCTGGTATAATTTTTATTTCAGAATCCTGGTTAGATTAGTTTTATTAGTACATTTCATGGAGAAGCACTAAACCTGAAGGGGTCATACAGCTCCTAGGAAATGGAAGGTCTGATTCAAGGAAGGGTAGCTCCAATTTTTTTTAATTTACAGCCTTTTACAGGTACAGTGGACCCCCGAGTTTCGTAAAAACTTCACTCCTGAAGTCTGCTCAAGTGCCATTACCGAACGAATTTATTCCCTTAAGGAAAAATTTCACGTAGGTTAGTCTATTTCAGACCCCAAAAATACACTTCCACAAGAACTTACAAAATTATACTTACATAATTGCACGATTTCCGGGGTATTCGTTAACCGAGGGTCCACTGTATTAAGGCTCCCTCCTTCCTTGAGACGAGATGACTTGTCACTGATGAAGACTTGCTGAGGCACACAAAACCCTATGTTTGGGGCTTGCATTATGTCATATAGGTTACTCCTGCTCATCATAGCACCCTACTCAATAAAATACTGAAAACAAATTGAAAGTTATCTAAAATAAGAGGGAAAATGTTATCCTGACTATGGCTATGGGCCATGATGAACTGCAAAAATTATAAATACAGTGGTACCCCGAGTTTCAAACTGCTCCCAACTCGACCAATTATGTAAGTGTATTATTGTACGTGCTTTTGTAATTGTATTTTTGGGGGTCTGAAACGGACTGATCTAATTTACATTATTCCTTATGGGAACAAATTTATTCGGTAACAGCACTTGAACAGCCTTCTGGAACGAAGAAAGTTCGAAACTTGGGGTACCACTGTACTTACATGGCAGATCAAGTGATATAGTTATTATAATCCATATCTACAAAATTGCTAACAAATTATTTCCACAGCATGATGGAAATGTTATTACTGCCAGAATTTTTTTTAACATTTCCACAATTTTAGCCCATGTGCTCTTAGAACATACTTTACTTCCTCAAGCCATACAGTAAACCTTTCTCCACTTTCAGTGCCCTGCACCTGACTACCAATACTACTACTCTCCCTCTCTCTGGCCACACTATATATCCTGCATTCTCTAAAACTTATGTATTTGCAATGATCATAATCCCAGGACCGACACATCTACATAAAGGGTGTCCTAAATACATGAAGTCATGTTCATTTCCCTCTAGTTAAATTAGACACATATGCAACATGTAGATATCTTTTTTCTGTAGAGATTTAACCAACCAGAGGCTTTATCAATATGATACAGGGACATAATGGAAGATTTTATTAGAGGAGGTAATCAGTCCCTCATCCTCGCAGAAATATATATACACAAGACAGTAGAGGATGAGGGAATTAGTCTCTTAGCCAAGGGACAGACGTTGTGTACAATAGTCTTGGTGAATCTGAAGTAGTGATGCATCATACAATATGGATGGAACGTTCCATGGGTTTATGCTATTTAGGTACAAATTTTGCTGTATACTACTGAGTCAGATGAGTTGCAGCAGATGAAGGGATCCAGAAGAGGAAGTAGGTCATGCCCAAGAGTTAGCAAGAAGGTTGTGGAGGTGTCTTCTGTAACAAGATTCCACAGTGTTGCTGGTCTCTCTAGTTGCTGGCAGTTATTGGCCTTCTTGCTGCACAATAAACCTTTGATATAACGGACTTTTAAAATTATTGGCAAATCCACTGGTAAAATTGTACATTTAACTCCTTTATTTTAAATGTTTATTGCAGTATATCTGTAAATTGTGTACAGTACTTTATTAAGTATACTAGAGTACTTTAAATTACCTAGGATAACCCACAAAGAATCAAAGAAAGCAACATTAATTAATAATAAATGTAAGCAAGCACACTGGTGATGATGATGATGATTGATGATGATTGATGATGATTGATGATGATTGATGATGACTGATGATGATTGATGATGACTGATGATGATTGATGATGACTGATGATTGATGATGACTGATGATGATTGATGATGACTGATGATGATTGATGATGACTGATGATGAATGATGACTGATGATGATTAATGATTGTTGATGATGGATGATGATTGATGATGATGATATTTGAATTACTGATCCGGAGCAATAGGAGCCATAAGTAAGTAAGTATATTCAGGTATACACAAATCCAGTTACATAAATCATCATACATAGCAGCATATGGGGTACGTGGGTGTTAGTTGACTGATGTGGGTCGCATCCTGGGGGATAAGTAAGCAAGTTTATTCAGGTATAAACAAATACAGTTACATAGATTATCATACATAGCAGCATGTGTAGAGATTGAAGGACCATAATGGAAATAAGACAGTCTTCGATGACGCACTGACTTTTTGGGTAATCTTGAGTGGCTAATCCTTGAGGTTAAAAATCCGAACAAATCTTATCTTAAATAACCCAAGAAAGCCAGTGTGGCTTAGTTCTATTAGGGTCCTTAGTTGCTCCTCCCCAGGATGCCACCCACAACACCTTACGGCTGCTAGGTGAACATTGACATCGTTATTCCTGGAAATTCATACGTTACTATGCAGATCAATTGTAATTCGTCCAAAAATTGTGCAACTGTACCTAAATAAGCTTAGTAAAGTAAAGTAAAGTAAATTTTATTTCTTTGCAAGTATACATAGATAAATTAAACGAGCCCGCCACAGGATGGAACCCTGATCCGTTGCTTGTGAGCCCAAAGTGCTACCACTGAGCCACTTTAGACATGCAGTAACACCTAATAATAATTTAAAAAATAAATACATAAAGGCTAATTATTACATGAAATATATCGAGAACATTTTTTTCATCTCATCCTACATTAAATCTACATAATTTACTACATTTATGTGTGTGAATAACATGTATGTGACCTCAAGGTCACTGTGTAAATGTAAATTTACCTATGTAAAACATGAATAAAGACGTACTTCGTATTTTTATTGGTAACTGTGAGATTATTACGATGATTCCTTCAAGTTAGTAAACCTTGGCCGCTCTTTGTCCTGATTGGTCGAGCTGGGCGCCAGCCTCGCTCTGATTGGTTCATTGTTATTATTATTATTATTATTATTAAAAAAATGATAATAGTAATGTTAATAATCAGTTATACTAAGCAAATTTCCTAAATTTGCTTGTAACAGATTCAAATTCAAATTCAAATTCTTTATTTCTAGTAATATACAGAGTGGGGTGTAATTATAGTAATGTACATTTTATAAAATAGATATTACAAGATGGCCAATAATATGCCTAGGTATGCCTAGGCTTTTCAGGCAGTCTTATGATAGGTCTTACTCAATAGTGACACAATGATTATACTGATAGTAAGGTTAGGTAATTGTAGTGATTAATTAGGTTTACAATATTAAGGTATTGAAATTTAAACATTTAAGAATTAAACAATTAGTTTAAATAATTTAACAATTAGTTTATATATTAATGGTAAAGGTGATGTATTGGCATAATACCGTTTCTATATTGGAGTGTCTTAGGCAAACTTATGACTAGTTAAGAATTATGAAGCAATAGTTGTATTAGAATTTTGGCCAGTCATGTGAAATTAAGGGGAATCACAGATATCAGTAAGTGTCTTTTGATGTGGATATGTGCAAGATAAAGTAGTTTTCATGTGGTTAGCTACCGGTTGGGTACGTAAGTGAGATAAGATGTTTTTTTAACGGTGCTTTTGAAAGTGGAGATTGTGTCTGCAGTTCGAGTTTTCAGGCAGGGAGTTCCAGATTTTAGGCCCTTTTATGCGCATTGAATTTTTGTATAGATTTAGTCGGACACGGGGAATGTCAAAGAAATGTTTATGTCTTTTATTATGTCTATGGGTCCTGTCACAACTGTCAAGAAAGTGTTTTAGCTCAGGGATAAAGTTGGAATTTATGGTTCTATAAATGTAGATAGCAGAGTAGTAAGTATGGATGTTCTGAACAGTGAGTAGGTTTAGGTCTTTGAAGAGTGGGGGGGGGGGTGTTGCCTAGCGTTGGATTGCGTGATAATTCTTACTGCGGCTTTTTGTTGGGTTATTATTGGCTTTAGGTGGGTAATTGCTGTTGATCCCCATGCACAAATGGCATATGTGAGGTAGGGATAGACGAGTGAATAGTATAGTGTGAGTAGGGCTGATTGTGGTACATAATACCGTATCTTAGAGAGGATCCCCACAGTTTTGGACACTTTCTTTGTTATGTGTTGGATATGGGTGCTGAATTTCAGGCTGCTGTCAAGGTGAAGGCCCAGGAATTTGCCCTCGTTATGTTTAGCTCTGTTGCCAAACATAATATAGAAGGTCTTATCAGTGTTGAGTGTAAGTTTATTGGCTGTCATCCATGTTGATATTTTTATTAATTCGTTGTTAACAATGGTATTAAGCGTGGCAAGATTTGTGTGGGAGATGACATAAGTTGTGTCGTCAGCAAAGAGTATTGGTTTCAGGTGTTGTGATACATTGGGAAGGTCATTGATGTATAAGAGGAAGAGCAGGGGACCAAGGACACTTCCCTGCGGTACTCCGGTGTCAAGTGGTCGTGTCGTAAAGGATGTGTCTTTAATAGTGACATACTGATACCTATTAGTGAGGTAGGATTTGAAGTATGCTAGTGCATGACCTCTTATTCCATAGTGGTCAAGTTTGTGGAGTAGGATGCCGTGGTTTACTGTGTCGAAAGCTTTCCTTAGGCCAATAAAAAGTCCTAATGGATATTCCTTATTTTCGAGTGCTGTGTAAAGCAGGTGAAATGTAGATATAAATCCAAATGTACAATTGTTAACCCTTTTGGGGCCTAGTGCCTAGGCCTTTTGTGTATCCATATGCTCTTGCGCTACCGTCCACAGGATGGATATGGGGTGCACAATAAACTAGCCACTTCGGTGGCAAAATCTAATCTAATAATAACAACACCAATAATAATAGCAATAATAATAATAATAATAATAATAATAATAATAATAATAATAATAATATAAGAGGAAAGTCATCCCTCATGGTGGGTGTGCACTAAACATAAATAAGTAAGTTTATTCAGGTATACACAAATACAGTTACATAGATCATCATACATAGCAGCATATTACCTTTTATTCTTATACAAAAAGTTAAGACAGATGAGAGCAATGTATACTATTTTGTTAATAAGAGATATACACTCAGTGGCCACTTTATTAGGTACACCCTTCTAGTACTAGGTAGGGTCATCCCTTAACCCCAGAACAGACTGAATTCTTTGTGGCATGGATTCAACAAAGTGCTGGAAATTTTTTTGGTCCATGTTGGCATGAGAGTTTACAGCATTACGTAGTTGCTGCACATTTGTGGGCTGTACATTCATGCTGCGAATTTCTCGCTGTACCACATCTCAGCAGAAACGTACCACGTTGTACCACGTCCCAGCAACAGATCATGATTCCTGAGAGCAGGCGACGTTTTTCAATCTTCAACTGTCCAGTTTTGGTGAGCCTGTGCCCATTGTAGCCTCAGTTTATTGTTCTGAGCTGACAGGAGTGAAGCCCAATGTGGTCTTCTGTTGATGTAGCCCATCCACTTCATGCTTCAACGTATTGTGTGTTCAGATATGCTCTTCTGCATACCACTGTTGTAATGCGTGGTAATTTGTTACTGTCGCCTTCCTGTCAACTTGAACCAGTCTGGCCATTCTCCTCTGATCTCTCTCAATTAACACGACATTTTCGTCCACAGACCTGCAGCTCACTAGATGTTTTGTTTTTCCCACCATTCTCTGTAAACTCTAGAGACTGTTGTGCATTAAAATATCAGGAGATTAACAATTTCTGAGATACTCTAACCACCATGTCCGGCACCAACAATCATTACACAGTCACTTAGATCATCGCATTTCTTCCACATTCTGATATTTGGGCTGAACAATAACTGAACTTCTTGACCATGTCTACATACTTTTAGGCGCTGAGGTGCTGCCACGTTATTAGCTGATTAGATATTTGCATTAACGAGCAGGTGTACCTAATAAAGTGGCCACTGAGTATGTATTTTGTGCATATTCAACCAAGTCAACTACTCAGATATGGAAACCTTGAGGAAATTAAAACTATCAGGGTATACAACAAATTCTAACCATATAATAGAGCGAAAAAGTAATGTGACGGACCTGGGAGTGATCTCACCTTAAAAGACCACAACAATGTATCTACCGCATCTGCTAGGAAAATGATAGGATGGATAATGAGAACCTTCAAAACTAGGGGTGCCAAGCCCATGATTCTCTTCAAATCGCTTGTTCTCTCTAGGCTGGAATACTGCTGTACATCAACTGCCCCCTTCAGGGAAGGCGAAATTGCTGACCTGGACAATGTACAAAGAACTTCACGGCACACATAAGTACGATAAAGCACCTAAATTACTGGGAACGGTTGAAGTCCCTTGATCTGTATTCCCTGGAGCGCAGACGAGAGAGATACACGACACTATACACATGGAAAATCCTAGAGGGATTAGTACCAAACTTGCACACGAAAATCACTCCCTATGAAAGCAAAAAGACTAGGCAGGAGATGCAACATTCCCCAATGAAAAGCAGGGGCCCCACGAGTACACTGAGAGACAACATAATAAGTGTCAGGGACTCAAGACTGTTCAACTGCCTCCCAGCATACATAAGGGGTATTACCGATAGACCCCTGGCTGTCTTCAAGAAGGCACTGGACAGACACCTAAAGGCATTACCTTACCAACCGGGCTGTGGTTCATACGTCAGTTTGCGTGCGGACAACAGTAACAGCCTGGTTGTTCAGACCCTGATCCATCACGAGGCCTGGTCTCAGACCGGGCCGCGGGGGCGTTGACCTCCGAAACCCCCTCCAGGTAAGTCGTTCAAAGAACCCGAACTGCCGTACAGATTTTTTTTCTGCACAAAAAAAGGTCGTGATACAGATTAAGATATTTTTTCATTTCCAATTACTGCATTTCACGCATTTCACATGATATATACACTCCGAGAGGTGTATTTGTCTCGGGATATATATACTGAGAGTTTACTTTAATGCCTGTTTTAGGGAATAAAGTATTTTTGTCAGCTGGTGAAAAGTTACCGTGCAGTCTTCATGAGCCTAGTGTGGTGATAGGCTTTAAACCCCCATTAACCACCCATCAGTTAGTTCATGTAGGATACACATAGCTTACTGCCGGCAATAGTGAAGAAAATACACGTTTTAAAATGAACTTTTATGTGGGACAAGGTTCCTCTCTGTCGTACCATTAACTCTGCTCCTTCCAAGTGGTGTGCACGTTCACAGTGAAGTTAATATAACATTTCTCCCCGTCATGGGAGGAACTGATAAACGTGGTAGGGAGCCTCACTCTCCCAGGCTATATAAAGATCTGGCAGCTCCTGGCCACTCTCTCTCCCTGGCTGAGTGAGTTGTGTTGAGCAGTGCTCATGTGTTATAGGCACCCTTGAGGTATATATGTATGGCTTAAGTATATACGACAACAGTGATTAGTTGTTACTCTGCGTGATGGTGTGAGGTGAGTCTAGCACAGTCTGTACTCGCTTATTTGTATTTACCAATACACAAATAACCCGTCAAGGACCCCTGGTCTTCCTTGGTGTTCACTGGTCTACCCTGGTCTTCCTTGGTGTTCACTGGTCTACCCTGGTCTTCCTTGGTGTTCACTGGTCTACCCTGGTCTTCCTTGGTGTTCACTGGTCTACCCTGGTCTTCCTTGGTGTTCACTGGTCTACCCTGGTCTTCCTTGGTGTTCACTGGTCTACCCTGGTCTTCCTTGGTGTTCACTGGTCTACCCTGGTCTTCCTTGGTGTTCACTGGTCTACCCTGGTCTTCCTTGGTGTTCACTGGTCTACCCTGGTCTTCCCTGGTTTCTACTTGCACCTTCCACACACTTCCATTCTTTTTATTATTAAAATGCAGCCAGGTAGACAGGTAGAGTAACAACTGACCTGATCTATGAGCTCCTCCTTCAGCTGCATGTAACAGATTGTTACATGCAGCTTTCTCCACCTGACCCAGCATTCTCCACCTGACCCAGCATTCTCCACCTGACCCAGCATTCTCCATCTGACTAAATCCTATAAATACTCATGTATCTTTTATCCAGGTAGATCTGTTTGTGACTCGATAAAGCCCACTGCGTGGGCGAAACGTTGTCAATAAAGGTTCACATTATATGTACTGCTTATGTGTTTATTTTTCCATTGTGTCGTAATTTCATACCATTTATTTCCATTATTATTATTATTATTATTATTATTATTATTATTATTATTATTATTATTATTACTATAATTTATTTATGATTATTATTATTGAATGGGGGAACTATATCAATATCATTTCTCTTTCAATTGCAGGACTTTCAGATCAAAATCGAGAGGACACAAGTTCGATTCTGGACGAGCGGAAGAATCGCTTTGCACCCGCTGCTCCTCCTCACCTAGCAATAAATAAGTACCTGGGCGTTAGGCAACTGTTGTGGGTTGCATCCTGAGGGGGGAGAAGACCTCCCAAGGAACCCACACGGACATAAGCCACTGTGTTTTGCTTTGTTGGGTTGTTATCCCGGGTTAATAACCCTCCAGGGATAATAAGCGAAGGAACTCTTCTTTTTCTGGTTCTTCCTTTTCTTCTTGTAGTGCCTCACTGGTACTCTAGGTAACACTATGGCCTTCGAGTTGACTGAGTACCCACCTAAGAGCTTCAGCGACAAGTACCAGAAGTACCTAGCACCACACGGGGTCCTGCTTTCACCGACGCAGGTGCTGAAGAACAAGAAGCTAGGTACCAACGCTGAGGACACACTTCGCAAGGCCTTCAAGATCACACTGAAGAAACTGAGGAAGATGAGGGCAGCCTGTGCCAACTGTAACAAGACTCAAGGTGAGAGAGAGAGAGACAGAGAGAGAGAGAGAGAGAGAGAGAGAGAGAGAGAGAGAGACAGAGAGAGAGAGAGAGATTTTTCTTGATATTAGATGAAGGAGGATCGAGCCTGTAGCGCTTCTCGCTTTGACTCACCCAGTCTATCAGTTTCTAACATGGAACTGATTGTAAAGTAAATAATTTCGGTGGTACCTTATGCTATAATATATATATATATATATATTTATATATATATTTAACAAACATTATCTCTCAGTCCACAGCAGGATTTTTACCTGTACACTCTGTATCAAAGTACACAGTACTTCCTACTCCTTCCTGCAACATTGCAAGCTTCTGATGATGTGTTGATTACAAGACGAAAGGCCTAGAGTTATCATTACCTATGGTTATTTTGCATCTTTTATCGCTCGTTCGCGATTATTGCATTAATGCTAATACAATTTGGATCAACAGGGTTACTATTGATCAAATAGACTTTAATATAATGTATCCAGAGTTTAGGTCACATTTAAAGATATGTTGTTTATTTTTGAAGGTGTCGGATAAGGATTTTTTTTTTTTTTTTGCATTTTGCGGAAAGGGGTTCCAGAATATAGCGTATTTTAGGTGCATGGAGTTCCTAGATAGGCTGCAGTTAACACTTGGTGTTATGGTATTGATGTCTGCTAGTACAAAAGAACAGGTCATGATCCCTCTCATACTCCTCTCCAGTCTGGGAAAGTAGAGAGAGGGGCCTTAGCTCCCGTGAGGGGGGGGGGTCGACGCCCCTGTGAGGGGGTTGAGAAAAATTTCTCCACAAGTATGAAAGGGCCAGTTTGAAAAGGGAAATTTAAAGGAGTGCCGCATTTTGTAAATTTTGTGAAGAATAACAATAATATTTTGTAATTGACAGTGTAAAGGTGAAGTTAATTTCATGTGAGAGCCGCATGAACACAGCAGCCAGCCTGATTTCTGTGTTCAGTTTATTCTGCTGTGTTCAGTTTATTCTGCTGTGTTCAGTTTATTCTGCTGTGTTCAGTTTATTCTGCTGTGTTCAGTTTATTCTGCTGTGTTCAGTTTATTCTGCTGTGTTCAGTTTATTCTGCTGTGTTCAGTTTATTCTGCTGTGTTCAGTTTATTCAGTTTAGTATATTTTGAGTGTAAATGACCACAGTGAGTGCTCACAGTGAGTGCTCACAGTGAGTGCTCACTTACTGTTAAATCAGGCACCAAATGCTGTTTTTAAATTCACGATATAAGTATATGAGCAGGTTTTTTTGTGTGTAAGAAGTGTGTTGAAGTGCAGTGTTGTGTCACAAGTGTGCTAAAGTGCAGTGTTGTGTCACAAGTGTGCTAAAGTGCAGTGTTGTGTCACAAGTGTGCTAAAGTGCAGTGTTGTGTCACAGGTGTGCTAAAGTGCAGTGTTGTGTCACAGGTGTGCTAAAGTTCAGTGTTGTGTGGCAGGTGTGGGCGAGGAGTGTGGGCAGTGTAGGGCAGTAAGGTACTGTGGTCAACAGTGTCGTCTCATCAGACAACCGACCCATGACCTGGTCTGTCAACACCTGAAGGAGGAGCTCATAGATCAGGTCAGTTGTTACTCTACCTGTCTACCAGGCTGCATTTTAATAATAAAAAGAATGGAAGTGGGTGGAAGGTGCAAGTAGAAACCAGGGAAGACCAGGGTAGACCAGTGAACACCAAGGAAGACCAGGGAGGACTAGAGCAGACCAGGGAAGGCCAGGGAAGACCAGGGAAGGCCAGGGAAGACCAGGGAAGACAAGGGAAGACCAGAGAAGACCAGGGAAGACAAGGGATGACCAGAGAAGACCATTGAAGGCCAGGGAAGACCAGGGAAGACAAGGGAAGACCAGAGAAGACCAGGGAAGACAAGGGAAGACCAGAGAAGACCAGGGAAGACCAGGGAAGGCCAGGGAAGGCCAAGGAAGACCAGGGAAGACCAGGGAAGACCAGGGAAGACCAAGGAAGACGTAAGGAAGTGTGTTAACTGCAGGCAGTAAACACCCACACTGCCACAACCACCACAAGGTTATTCTTATAAGAGACTGAATATGAATAGTCTAAGATTATTCTTATAAGATACATTTTTCTTTATTTTATCCTTTTTTCTTGTTTCTTATGCTCATTGTTTATCATTGTGTGTGTATTTGTACTCACCTAGTTGTGGTTGCAGGGGTCGAATCATAGCTCCTGGCCACGCCTCTTCACTTGGCCGCCACTAGGTCACTTCCTGCTCCATGAGCTTTGTCATACCTCTTCTTAAAACTATGTATGGATCCTGCCTCCACTGCATCACTTCCCAGATTATTCCACTTCCTGACAACTCTGTGACTGAAGAAATACTTCCTAACATCCCTGTGATTCATCTGAATCTTCAACTTCCAACTGTGTCCCCTTGTTGTTGTGTCCCATCTCTTGAACATTCTGTCTCTGTCCACCTTGTCAATTCCTCTCAGTATCTTATATGTCGTTATCATGTCCCCCCTATCTCTCCTGTCCTCCAGTGTCGTCAGGTCGATTTCCCTTAACCTCTCCTCGTAGGACATACCCCTTAGCTCCGGGACTAGTCTTGTTGCAAACCTTTGCACTTTCTCTAGCTTCTTTACGTGCTTGGCTAGATGTGGGTTCCAAACTGGTGTTGCATACTCCAGTATGGGCATGTGTGTGTGTGTGTATACTCACCTATTTGTGGTTGCAGGAGTCGAGTCATAGCTCCTGGCCCTGCCTCTTCACTGGTCACTACTAGGTACACTCTCTCCCTGCTCCATGAGCTTATCGTATCTCTTCTTAAAGTTATGTATGGATCCTGCCTTAACTATATCACTCTTCAGATTGTTCCACTTCCTCAAAACTCTGTGGCTGAAGAAATACTTCCTAACATCCTTGTGTGTGTGTGTGTGTGTGTTTACGAAAATGTACAATTACTCAACTAAATCAGATAAGTTCCTCAATGTTCATTAATGTTATTCCACAAAATTTATCAATGTTCATCTTCAATGTTCATCCTCATTGTTCATCTTCAGTGTTCATCCTCAATGTTCATCTTCAGTGCTCATCAGTGTTCATTATGAGTGTTAATCCACAGGTGGTGGAGTGCCTACCAGTGCCAGTACCACTGGGTCGCCAGGTGGTCCGTGGTAAGGGGGGTCGAGTCACGGACTGGAAGGACTGGTTCACCCATCACACTGTCATCCATGACAACATTAGTGCCACTGTGGGACTGATCTCCCAGTGGTGGCACTACACTGGTCTACCTCAACCAGGTCAGTCTTACCAGTGGAGGCACTACACTGGTCTACCCCACCCAGGTCAGTCTTACCAGTGGTGGCACTACACTGGTCTACCCCACCCAGGTCAGTATTATCAGTGGTGGCACTACACTGGTCTACCTCAACCAGGTCAGTCTTACCAGTGGTGGCACTACACTGGTCTACCCCACCAGGTCAGTCTTACCAGTGGTGGCACTACACTGGTCTACCTCACCCAGGTCAGTCATACCATTGGTGGCACTACACTGGTCTACCCCACCCAGATCAGTCTTACCAGTGGTGGCACTACACTGGTCTACCCCACCCAGGTCAGTCTTACCAGTGGTGGCACTACACTGGTCTACCCCACCCAGGTCAGTCATGCCAGTGGTGGCACTACACTGGTCTACCTCAACCAGTTCAGTCATACTAGTGATGGCACTACACTGGTCTACCTCACCCAGGTCAGTCTTACCAGTGGTGGCACTACACTGGTCTACCTCACCCAGGTCAGTCTTACCAGTGGTGGCACTACACTGGTCTACCTCACCCAGGTCAGTCTTACCAGTGGTGGCACTACACTGGTCTACCCCACCCAGGTCATCCAGTGGTAACACTGACCTATGTAGTTAGAATGGGAGGTTAGTATGGGCCCAGGGGCCCATGCTAACCTCTCTATGGTGTATAAATATACCTAGTTGGATGAATCTTCTTGTAGCCAGGTGGTCCAGTGGTTTACGCACTGGCCTGGAGTTTTACCACTCGCCATGGGTTCTAACCCCACCAGTACCCTGGCATATTTACAACCACGTTACTACGATTTTGTGAGTCAAAATATCATACCATTAATGCTGTATGCGAGTGGCACATTACTATATATTTCCACAGTTGCAAGCAGGACATTAAATCTGGTAAATATACATAAAAAAATTGTTTTGATTGGTTGGTTAAGGGGGTTTAAAGCCTATCGACTACACTAGATAATCATTAAGATTGCGCCTAACGTTTTCACCACCAGTCAAGAATACTTTAATTCTTTAAGATGGGATTAAAGTAATCTCTAATTTGGTATACACCGAGAAGTATACATCTTGTGGTGTATATGTGTGTTGAGTCATAACTTAGTGTGTCTCCTGCAAACTATTTCCCCCCCCCCCGAGGAACAATGTATTAATAATATATTATTATTGTTATTGTTGTTGTTCTTAATAATAATAATAATTTATTATTATTATTCTTATTAATACTACTACTACTAATAAAATTATTATTATTATTATTATTATTATTATTATTATTATTATTATTTATTATTATTATTATTATTATTATTATTATTATTATTATTATTATTATTATTATTATTATTATTATTATCATCAATATTTCGGTAGATGTTGGACCAATATAACATGTCGCTTGATAATGCTCCATGATAGACAGAAATATTGCCTGAAGTTTTCTTTTCAAATTGTAAGTTAATTGTGTATTGCTACAGCCACACCACTGTGACTGTTATTGCACTAGAAATATATACGTGTGTACAAACAGTGTTGTTGTGTGTTGCAGGTGAGGCTTCACTACAGGCCTCCCTGGAGAGGATCGTCTCGAACGTGTTCAGTACAGTACTCACTATAGGTCACTGTCCCTTCTGGTTCCCCTCACTCACCTCTACACTCCACCAGTACAACGAGATACACATTCACTTGCTGGGTGCTGACGAGCCGGAGGTGGGAGCTGTTGAATCTGGTCTCATGCAGGTACGTTAGTTGGTGCCTCAAGAACTGTTTTAGTGAGCAGACTCGAACCATTTCTGAGAAGTAGCAAGACTTCAGGTTTCCTGGCAAATCACTTCAGTCAACTTGGCTGAAATTAAAATATCTCATTAAAAATAAATTTTCTTCAATAGATGTCTTTATAATTTACTTCTATAGCAGTGCACTGCCGTCACTATCCTAGTAAATCATATATAGGATCAGATTTTCACGTCATTCAGAAAATTGCACACACACACACACACACACACACCTGTGACGAGTGGGGTTCCACAAGGGTCAGTCCTAGGACCTGTGCTGTTTTTGGTATATGTGAATGACATAACGGAAGGGATAGACTCAGAAGTGTCCCTGTTTGCAGATGATGTGAAGTTAATGAGAAGAATTAAATCAGTCGAGGATCAGGCAGGACTACAAAGAGACCTGGACAGGCTACAAGCCTGGTCCAGTAACTGGCTCCTTGAATTTAACCCTGCCAAATGTAAAGTCATGAAGATCGGGGAAGGGCAAAGAAGACCGCAGACAGAGTATAGTCTAGGTGGCCAAAGACTGCAAACCTCACTCAAGGAAAAAGATCTTGGGGTGAGTATAATACCGAGCACATCTCCTGAGGCAAACATCAATCAGATAACTGCTGCAGCATACGGGCGGCTGGCAAACCTAAGAATAGCGTTCCAATACCTCACTAAGGAATCATTCAAGACTCTGTACACCATACACGTCAGGCCCATACTGGAGTATGCAGCACCAGTTTGGAACCCACACCTGGTCAAGCACGTCAAGAAATTAGAGAAAGTGCAAAAGTTTGCAACAAGACTAGTCCCAGAGCTAAGGGGATTTTCCTACGAAGAAAGGTTAAGGGAAATTGGCCTGACGACACTAGAGGACAGGAGGGTTAGGGAAGACATGATAACGACATATAAAATACTGCGAGGAATAGATAAGGTGGACAGAGACAAGATGTTCCAGAGAGGGACACAGAAACAAGGGTCACAATTGGAAGTTGAAGACTCCTATGAGTCAAAGGGATGTTAGGAAGTATTTCTTCAGTCATAGAGTTGTCAGGAAGTGGAATAGCCTAGAAAGCGACGTAGTGGAGGCAAGAACTATACATAGTTTTAAGACGAGGTCTGATAAAGCTCATGGAGCAGGGAGAGGACCTAGTAGCAATCAGTGAAGAGGCGGGGCCAGGAGCTATGAATCGACCCCTGCAACCACAAATAGGTGAGTACACACAAACACACACACACACACACACACACACACACACACACACACACAATATATATATATATATATATATATATATATATATATATATATATATATATATATATATATATATATATATTATTTTTCACTCAGCAGTTCAAGTTTGAAGACTGAAACATTTGGGAATCTTTATGGAGAAAACAAGATTGATGGACTGAACACATCGACTCCAGACTGAGGGAATGATTACCTTAAACTCCTCCTCATCTTCCTCTGTTATTCTTTTATATTAGACTGAAGAAGCCACTGGTTGATGAAACGTTTCCTCAATAAAGATTCCCAAATGTTGCACAAGTGTCTTATTCTTCAACTTGTCGGTTTTTCACAACCATTTTTATCACTTCATGTTTTCCCTAACATACATTGCAACGCCTCCCACTTTATTATTGTTTCTATCAATGTGGAGTAATTAGTTGCTATGTATGTTGCATTCCGCATAAACCAAGTCTCGACTGTTGCAATAATATCTATATTTCCTGCATCTATTTTATCTTTTTCCTTCCACCTAATTAAATAGAAGACACTGAGGAAGTCTGTCTCACCTCTCATGTCTCTGTTTCTCGACCACTTTCTTTCTTCTTATCAATAACTATCTTACAAGTTATATTGTTTTCTAACAGTTTTAATAAACCATTTTGTGTCTTCTGTCCCAAGCACAGCAACCTATTTTTTTTCTTTGCAAACACCCAACAACAACGTCTCCATTAACTAAACTGGTTAACTACGGGACTCCTGCTCTAGAAAGATGTATGCACCCCATTCCATTCATACATGTTTGCAATAGACATTTTCCTAGTTGCTGTCGATGAATGGAATTCCATTTTTTCGTAGTATTTGTTCTAGCAGCAATTTATACCGATTTTCCTAGGCATCCATTAAGTGCCCTCTCCTCTTCTCGGAAAAATGCTGACTGTAATCGAAATTCTTCCCTTGGACCTAATAAAATGTATTGGTATTCTGTAACTGGTAAGCATCTCCTCTCTCCTGCATTCCCTAACATCATCGCCTCCTCCTGCATTCCCTAACATCATTGCCTCCTCCTGCATTCCCTAACATCACTGCCTCTCTCTCCTGCATTCCCTAACATCACTGCCTCTCTCTCCTGCATTCCCTAACATCACTGCCTCTCTCTCCTGCATTCCCTAACATCACTGCATCTCTCTCCTGCATTCACTAACATCATTGCCTCTCTCTCCTGCATTCCCTAACATCACTGCCTCTCTCTCCTGCATTCCCTAACATCATTGCCTCTCTCTCCTGCATTCCCTAACATCATTGCCTCTTTCTCATGCATTCCCTGACATCATTGCCTCTCTCTCCTGCATTCCCTGACATCAATGCCTCTCTCCTGCATTCCCTGACATCATTGCCTCTCTCTCCTGCATCCCCTAACATCACTGCCTCTCTCTCCCCTGCATTCCCTAACATCACTGCCTGTCTCTCCTGCATTCCCTAACATCACTGCCTCTCTCTACCCATTTTCTTGTCGGTAACTGTACGTTCGTCCTGAAGAACAGCAAAGTTATTTCCGTTCTTCAAGTCTGGTTCTTCATCCTTCATCTTTAGTTTCATTCTTTTCTCCCTGCCAACCTAACTTTTCACTCGTTACCAATAGCCACTTCACATTTATCCTTTCCTCCCTGCCAACCTAACTTTTCTCCCTGCCAACCTAACTTTTCACTCGTTACCAATGGCCACTTCACTTTCATTATTACACTTCCTAGTCTTCTTATACAAACGAATTTCTAATTTCTAACTTTCTTCCCTTAAAATTCGAACCTTATCCATTATAATTCTCAATTCTGCTACTAAATCACAACAATTCTCCTCAAGGACCCCAATGAAAATAAGTCACATTGTCTGACTTTTTTGGGGGTTATCCTAGGTAATTTACACTATGTACCTGTGCCTAATGTTAGTAAATTATAACACACTAACCTAGATTTCTCAAACCATACCACGGGCGGGGATAGAACCCGCGATCAGAGTGTCATAAAACTCTCAATATGCTAGACTATAGGTTCAGAAATCTTTCTTTTAGCACTGAGCTTTGAGTTCAGGACGTACTGGTTTCAAGGCCAGCTTAATTACACTGATGAGGATACAGAGATGTTGTTTACCATGCAGGTGTTTACTGGGTGTTGCAGGTGGCGAGCCGGGTGTTGGGGCGGCCGATTGTGGTGACGCTGGTAGCGCCAGACCTGGCCCACCACCCACAGACCTTCTCATGGACGCCCACACGCCCACACCAGGTCAGTCACATCGGTACCCCTGTCACTCATCAACCATAGTTCAGTCACCCTCAGTAACAGAACAGTCACCCTCAACAGTGGTATATGTGACCTAACATTATACCTCCACCTCAATACACTGATCTTATGATCCAAGAACACTGCAGTAGGCCTACTGGTTCCTACTGGGCAGGTTATCCTCCCATCAAATTCAACTTCTTCCCTGCTATAGTTGAAGCAGGAACCAAGTGACCACTGTGTTATTATTACAATATTAATGACCAGTTGTGAAGTTTAACACCGAGCAGTACACGATGAGGCCTCCACAAACATTTTTTTACACAAATCAGTTTTAGAGCCTAAGACGTGTTATCCTAAATCAGCTCATTTCAAAGCCCACCCCCCAGGATGTCACCCACACCAGTCGACTAACACCCAAGTACCTACTTACTGTTAAGTGAACGAGGGCAGCAGATATAAGGAAACATGACCAGCGTTTCCACCCTTGCCGCGCATCGAGCCACTTTATACTTTCTTTGCCAACATGTGGTGTGGGTATAAACAACCTGTGTGGGTATGTTGAGGTGTGGGTGTAAACAACTGGTGTAAATATATGAGGGTATTGGTATAAACAATTGGTGTTACAGGTGACGTCGTCAGTGAGGGCGGTGGCTTACTCTGGTCTCTACCACGACTTCTGGAGGGACCATCTTGCTACCAGTGACACTGACGCTCAGGTAACCTACACAAGTCATCTTATAATGATGTTTACCGTGTGTACTAGGTGAAGGATGTCAGTGATGTGCTGTATGAAAATGAAACTGATAATGATGTGTCATATCCAGGTGAGTCGACCCCAGGTGGCACTGGCTATCCACCCTGGGGTACACACGGATGAGATGCTGGTCCTGTGGAAGCCCACACTCCAGCTCCTGGCCTACGAGCACGTCCCTCTCGTCATGACCACCTACAACGAGGCAGAGTTTCATACCACACT
The DNA here is from genome assembly GCA_009830355.1 of Cherax destructor. NCBI lineage: Eukaryota > Metazoa > Arthropoda > Malacostraca > Decapoda > Parastacidae > Cherax > Cherax destructor. Next base: position 81,178 of record WNWK01005471.1, read on the forward strand.
CCAGGTACTCCCACTACAATATAACTACGTTTCCTCTGCCGTATTTATACGTCTTCTCTGCCATATTTAAAAGGCTTTTGTGCCATATTTATAAAACATAAATACGTCTCGTCTGGTGTATTTATGTTTCCTATTCTGAATTTATACATCTTTGTCTTGCAAATACGTCTCATCTGCTGTGTAATACGCATACCTTGGCATATTTATATGCTCCTGTGCCATATTAATATATCTCTTGTTCATTTATGTTTTTCTGCCATATATTCGTTTCTGGAGTATGAAAACATTTCCTCTGGAAGGCGACAATGCTGTACCACAAATGATAAAGAATGTTGGAGGTTAATAGCTAACCACTGGATACTGAGAATGTTTGTCTCCTCAGAAACTGGAGACTCTGCAAGCCAAGGTGGTACACCGGGATGTGAACCCACTGCGCTCCCTGCACCTCAAGCAGACACCCTACGAGCCTGACCACGTGTGGGCAGCCAACTCCTACATCATTGCCATTGACAACAGCAGGACATCGTAGAAGTGCCCCTCGACTTCTCTGGACCATCTCCAGTCGGATCTGGTTTCCCCTTGTGCCGGATCAAGTTGCGTATTGTCCATAAGAGTGACAACAAAAGACACGAGTTGCAGAAACAAGCTTTAATTGGGACAAATATTAGCCTTTATTGCAATAAAAGTACTTGTGCAACTTGCCATCGGTCTACATTTGTAGCCTTTGTAGCCAGTGTCCTAGACAAGTGTTGAGTAAGTGGCAGTACGCACCTTCATGTCCTCTTTCTCACAAAGTAATTCCAGAACCCAAAAAGTTGAGATCCCCGCACCACGGGGACCTCAACCAAAATTAACTTCCCACTGTACGGGTGGGGTTAGAACCCATGGCGGGTGAGTCGTAAAACTCCAGGCCAGTGCGTAAACCACTGGGCCAGCTAGCTACAATAAGATTCATAAAACTAGGTATATTTATACACCATAGGAAGGTTAGCATGGGCCGCCACTGTGACCACAAATGTAAGTTTTAAGACTCACTCGCAATGGGTTCAAGCCCCATCCAATTTGTTTACAATCATGTTATTACAATTTCGTGAGTCAAAATAAAATTGACAGAATATATATGGATATGCATTATGCAACAATCGGAAAAAAGTGATACAAGAAGGAAAACAACCACGGGAGGGGGGCGGAGTTGAATGATTTCTCTAGCTTTTCGTGTTGCAGCCAACACTTTTTCAAAAGCTTGCAATGTGGAAAAGGGAATTCTATTCCCTCGTCAACATTGCAAACTCTTGAAAAGTGTTGGCTGCAACACGAAAGACCTAGAGCTATCATTCATCTCCCACTGTGGTTGTTTTACATATGAATATATATATATATATATATATATATATATATATATATATATATATATATATATATATATATATATATATATGCATGAAGCACCTAGTAAATATACATGCATGAAGCACTCTAGTAAATATACATGCATGAAGCACCCTAGTAAATATACATGCATGAAGCACCCTAGTAAATATACATGCATGAAGCACCCTAGTAAATATACATGCATGAAGCACCCTAGTAAATATACATGCATGAAGCACCCTAGTAAATATACATGCATGAAGCACCCTAGTAAATATACATGCATGAAGCACCCTAGTAAATATACATGCATGAAGCACCCTAGTAAATATACATGCATGAAGCACCCTAGTAAATATACATGCATGAAGCACCTAGTAAATATACATGCATGAAGCACCTAGTAAATATACATGCATGAAGCACCTAGTAAATATACATGCATGAAGCACCCTAGTAAATATACATGCATGAAGCACCCTAGTAAATATACATGCATGAAGCACCCTAGTAAATATACATGCATGAAGCACCCTAGTAAATATACATGCATGAAGCACCCTAGTAAATATACATGCATGAAGCACCCTAGTAAATATACATGCATGAAGCACCCTAGTAAATATACATGCATGAAGCACCTAGTAAATATACATGCATGAAGCACCTAGTAAATATACATGCATGAAGCACCCTAGTAAATATACATGCATGAAGCACCCTAGTAAATATACATGCATGAAGCACCCTAGTAAATATACATGCATGAAGCACCCTAGTAAATATACATGCATGAAGCACCCTAGTAAATATACATGCATGAAGCACCTAGTAAATATACATGCATGAAGCACCTAGTAAATATACATGCATGAAGCACCTAGTAAATATACATGCATGAAGCACCCTAGTAAATATACATGCATGAAGCACCCTAGTAAATATACATGCATGAAGCACCCTAGTAAATATACATGCATGACGCACCCTAGTAAATATACATGCATGACGCACCCTAGTAAATATACATGCATGACGCACCCTAGTAAATACGTGTTCGTGATTTCTGGCAGTGTTTACCCTACCACCATTTACTCCTGACACCATATAGCTCTAATTTTTAAAGGGGGTGGAGGGGTAAGCCAGCGGAAGGCCTCGGTCAGATGACTCACACACACACACACACACACACACACACACACACACACACACACGATACAATATGTTAAGAAAGAGAAAGTCACATGGGAGATAAAACTAACATCACAATATCAATATGCTAGACACAAAATAATACGCAATTCCCATCTTGATAATAATAATAAAAATAATAATCTTTATTTCTACAAGTACATGATACAACTTGTACAGACCATAGCTGATATCAATGCTATACTACTTTATAGAAAACCTCATGTTATGTAGAGCATTTCGGGCAAATTAGGTTAATTTTGTCCCAGGATGCGACCCACACAAGTTGACTAACACCCAGATACCTATTTTACTGATAGGGGAACATTGGACAGCAGGTGTCTTAAGGAAACGCGTCCTAATGTCTCCACCCGTACCGGGGATCGAACCACATGTGAGTTGAGTGCGCTACCGACCGAGCAATGGGACTTCCAGAACACACACATACAATCTAAAAGTTAAAAATAAAATCACACAGGTCATCTATACCGATGTTTCCCTCTCACCTCTTGTGAGAGAAACCATTCGTGGCGAAACGTTCATTAAAATATATCCTAATACTGCTTATGTGTCTTGTGTACCTTCTGTCAGTGTTGTTTATCATATCTTACACTGATGTTAACTTGACTCCCACCTGACACACTGATGTTAACTTGACTTCCACCTGACACACTGATGTTAACTTAACTTCCACCTGACACACTGATGTTAACTTGACTTCCACCTGACACACTGATGTTAACTTGACTCACACCTGACACACTGATGTTATCTTGACTTCCACCTGACACACTGATGTTAACTTGACTCACACCTGACACACTGAGGTTAACTTGACTTCCACCTGACACACTGATGTTAACTTGACTCCCACCTGACACACTGATGTTATCTTGACTCCCACCTGACACACTGATGTTATCTTGACTCACACCTGACACACTGATGTTATCTTGACTCACATCTGACACACTGATGTTAACTTGACTCCCACCTGACACACTGATGTTATCTTGACTCACACCTGACACACTGATGTTATCTTGACTCACATCTGACACACTGATGTTAACTTGACTCCCACCTGACACACTGATGTTAACTTGACTTCCACCTGACACACTGATGTTAACTTGACTTCCACCTGACACACTAATGTTAACTTGACTTCCACCTGACACACTGATGTTAACTTGACTTCCACCTGACACACTGATGTTAACTTGACTTCCACCTGACACACTGATGTTAACTTGACTTCCACCTGACACACTGATGTTTACTTGACTTCCACCTGACACACTGATGTTAACTTGACTTCCACCTGACACACTGATGTTAACTTGACTTCCACCTGACACACTGATGTTAACTTGACTTCCACCTGACACACTGATGTTAGCTTGACTCACACCTGACACACTGATGTTATCTTGACTTCCACCTGACACACTGATGTTAACTTGACTCATACCTGACACACTGAGGTTAACTTGACTTCCACCTGACACACTGATGTTAACTTGACTCCCACCTGACACACTGATGTTATCTTGACTCACACCTGACACACTGATGTTATCTTGACTCACACCTGACACACTGATGTTATCTTGACTCACATCTGACACACTGATGTTAACTTGACTCCCACCTGACACACTGATGTTATCTTGACTCACACCTGACACACTGATGTTAACTTGACTCACATCTGACACACTGATGTTAACTTGACTCCCACCTGACACACTGATGTTAACTTGACTTCCACCTGACACACTGATGTTAACTTGACTTCCACCTGACACACTGATGTTAACTTGACTTCCACCTGACACACTGATGTTAACTTGACTTCCACCTGACACACTGATGTTTACTTGACTTCCACCTGACACACTGATGTTAACTTGACTTCCACCTGACACACTGATGTTAACTTGACTTCCACCTGACACACTGATGTTAACTTGACTTCCACCTGACACACTGATGTTAACTTGACTCCCACCTGACACACTGATGTTATCTTGACTCACACCTGACACACTGATGTTATCTTGACTCACATCTGACACACTGATGTTAACTTGACTCCCACCTGACACACTGATGTTATCTTGACTCACACCTGACACACTGATGTTATCTTGACTCACATCTGACACACTGATGTTAACTTGACTCCCACCTGACACACTGATGTTAACTTGACTTCCACCTGACACACTGATGTTAACTTGACTTCCACCTGACACACTGATGTTAACTTGACTTCCACCTGACACACTGATGTTAACTTGACTTCCACCTGGCACACTGATGTTTACTTGACTTCCACCTGACACACTGATGTTAACTTGACTTCCACCTGACACACTGATGTTAACTTGACTTCCACCTGACACACTGATGTTAACTTGACTTCCACCTGACACACTGATGTTAACTTGACTTCCACCTAACACACTGATGTTAACTTGACTTACACCTGACACTGAGGTTAACTTGACTTCCACCTGACACACTGATGTTAACTTGACTTACACCTGACACTGAGGTTAACTTGACTTCCACCTGACACACTGATGTTAACTTGACTTACACCTGACACACTGAGGTTAACTTGACTTCCACCTGACACACTGATGTTATCTTGACTCACACCTGACACACTGATGTTAACTTGACTCCCACCTGACACACTGATGTTAACTTGACTTCCACCTGACACACTGATGTTAACTTGACTTCCACCTGACACACTGATGTTAACTTGTCTTCCACCTGACACACTGATGTTAACTTGACTCCCACCTGACACACTGATGTTAACTTGACTCCCACCTGACACACTGATGTTAACTTGACTTCCACCTGACACACTGATGTTAACTTGACTTACACCTGACACTGAGGTTAACTATGAGTGCTCAATATAATTGAGTGCACAATAACCTAGCCGTGTGGGCGCCAGAACTCTCTCTCTCTCTCTCTGGTTGATGTATTTGAAGACCATTTGCAATGTTGATACCGATGGAGGGCTTTTGATACAAGGAATCGGAGCTACCCTCCTCTTGCTCGGATCAAATCAACATGGATTTCCTCCCGTTCCGAAGGGGCTGTAAGACCCCTTCGGATTTAGCGCTTTTCCGGGAATATAACAATGTTGAGGACTTTCTGAACTACCTTATTCAGGTCTTCTATAATAATAATAATAATAATAATAATAATAATAATAATAATAATAATAATAATAATAATATCAATAATATTAATAATATCAATGATAATATCAATAATAATAATATCAATAATAATAATATCAATAATAATAATATCAATAATAATAATATCAATAATAATAATATCAATTATAATAATAATCATAATAATTGTGTCAGGAAATCAAACGAGGCTTCAACAGCAGAAAATTTATTGATCTAGAACATAAAATTCGGTAAGATTCTGTATATATTCTGTCATAGAGAAGAATAAAGAAACTTTACTGAGGCTTCAACTCTTCTTCTTAACTGTCTCATCAACTATTTTTTTAAATTCATCCAATGAACAATTTTTTAAGTTTATCTGATGATTTTTTTTAAATTTCAAGTTATGAATACTGATGAAAATTTTGGCTTTGTGACTTTAGTCCAGCAATAATGGTTCTCGTGTGAACTGTTAACTAACAAATATATAAATATAAATCCTTTAAGAAAGAAATACACGGGTTATATACACGTATGAGAGGTTAGGTAATGTGAGGTCAGGTAAGATAAAAAACATCGCTTATAATACAGCTGAAACACTGCGGTAAAACATTAAAATTGACATTTTTTTACAATAAAAATACTATAAGTTGAAAAATGCAGGTTTGTTATCCTCCTAACACAGGGGTGGGCAAAGTGCGGCCCGCAAAAGGCTATCATGCGGCCCGCCAACATCAAGTCATATACTCACGTATATGAGCTGTATGAGCAAGGTGTTGCACAAGCATCATCAGACAAGTGCAGCTCCCAGGTGTTGCCTTTACCAGAGGAATTCATCAGAAAATTTGTTGATTTCAGGTCAAAAAAATAGATCAGTTCTCACTGACTCAAATCTTGAGTCAAGTGTTAAGGATCAACACCAGCAAGTTGACACTTAATTTTAACAAAGTGCTAAATGACTGCAGTCACATTCACATTGTTCTGTTACTTAATGAGTTACTTTGTTTTCCAAATAAATGTGTTTCGTGTGAAGCTTCTACTTTAAAAAAAATATTATTTTTTTCTTTAAAAAACTTTTATTTTGGCTATTTTAAATGTTAATTATTTTACTTAATATACTATGGGGCCCTTTTAAATTGTGAATTTCTGAATGTGGCCCCTACACTTAAAAGTCTGCCCACCCCTGTCCTAGCCCACCCCTGTCCTAGCCCACCCCTGTCCTAGCCCACCCCTGTCCTAGCCCACCCCTGTCCTAGCCCACCCCTGTCCTAGCCCACCCCTGTCCTAGCCCACCCCTGTCCTAGCCCACCCCTGTCCTAGCCCACCCCTGTCCCAGCAGGTCTGCCAGGGTCGTGGTTGTTAGGCTGGGGGAGTGAGAATGAAAGTTGAAATACAGAGATGTGAACATCTCTGAAAATAGTCTGCATAAGAACACTGAGAGGCTGTACATCTTCAACATGTACTACTACCAGACACACACTTCCCTACAGTGAGATAGAGACACACTTCCCAACATTGAGGCAGAGGCACACTCCACTACAGTGAGGGGCCAAGAGCTGTCTTCACCTGGGACGATGCTGGTCAAGAAACTATCTTTTATATCAGGCGACAACTCTCTATAATCAAGACATCTTTGAAAAGTTTGTTTTGTGACGATGAAAGCATCTATAATGTCACAGTGTATTCCTTAAAGAAATATTATAAACCCAGGGTTTGTAAAACATTGTATCCCAGGGAAGAGTTCTTGGAGGGGCGATGTGCAAGTGAGCACTGGATACATAGTATACAAACAGAGGTGTGCGTCTCTCATAGCATATACGTTGACAGTTTACTTTAATCCCTATTTTAGGGATTAAAGTATTCTTGTCTGGTGGTGAAAAGGTTATGTGCAGCCTTAATGACACTAGTGTAGTCTACAGGCTGTAAACCCCATCAACCAACCAACCAGCCAAGTGGACATGGAAGTCTGAGATAGAATTAACATTATTTTATGGTTGTTGCGTTGAGGTACAGCTTTATAAGAGAAGATTCTCACCGAGAGTGTTTACTAACACTGGATACTCAACAGTCTCTGTCTTGTTGACTGCGAACTCGTTGGCATCTTCTGCAGTTTTCTGGAATAAAATAGCGCCCCAGAAAACGACAAAGAAAATAACATACATAGTAATGATTATCCTGTAGCCAATCTTGTTGATGAAGATTGGCCGAGAGTGTGGGTGCCTTTCGTTAACAATAGTGACAGTCTTCTGAGAGCCTTCCGCTTCATTGAGGTGGACCATTTCAAGGATAGTGGTGGGTGAGGGAGACACCTTGGGTGAAGGATAGTGATGGTTGAACTCCACCAGAGTGTGCACCAGGATGGTGAGGAAGGCGAAGACAATGGAGCTGAAGAACCATATGTCGATCATCTTAAAGTAGGAGGTCTTAGGGAGGCTGTCGGAGATCTGTGAGAAGATGGTGGAGAGCACCAGCAGCGCCGTCAGCGACACCATGATGCGGTTCTGGAAGTCGAACCACTTGAAGAGGAAGGTGCTGAAGGAGATGATGTTGATAAGTGTTGTTGGGATGAAGATGGTCACCACCTGCGGGAAATGGACGAGTTAGCCCTTCTCTCTCTCTCTCTCTCTCTCTCTCTCTCATATCAACTTCGCAGTCACAGCTGTGTCAACATGTATGCGCTTGCAACATTAAGCAACTTTACTGGTCTATAAGGTCATATATGTCAGCTATCATCATAATAATACTACTATTGTAGTACATGGAGTATATGGGAGTACATGGGGTACATGGGGTACAAGGAATACATGGGAGTACATGGTTACAAGATCTTTTTGTCGTCTGCAGCCTCTTTCATTTCTTATTCATTTTGAGACAACTATTCTCTTTTTATCGAAGAATGAAATCCATCCTGGTCTGAGCATCCTCCACCCGACCCTTCACGTCACTATGCTTCCTATATATATATTCACGTACTCTCTGCTCAGGTAGATCTGTTTATAACTTGATAAACTCACAAATAGATCCCTCAGGGACTGACCACCTCAAATACTTCTCCAATGATGATGGACTGATTACATCATCTTTATTTCATTACTACTGCTGCCTGTGTATTTGACTGAAGAGGTCCACTGTGTAGGCGAAATGTTTCATCAATAAAGATACCCAACTGTCTTAATCTTCAACTAGTCAGTGTTTTATACCATTTTAAAGAATCAGGACTGAAGAAGTCTCTCGTAGAGAAGATTTCCTCTAATAAATGTCCTGAGGTGTACATAAGTGTCTTTTTCCACACCTCGCCCGTCTTACCATAATATTTATGGGAACACATACGAGTTTCACATGTTGCACATGTGTCTTGCTCGTCTACTGGTGAGTCATGTGCAACATTAACTGTTATTTTGAGTCAACGACTTTCTCCCGCCAAGGCAGGGTGACCCAAAGAAGAAAACACATTCACCAACATTCACTCAATCGTCGTCTTTCCAGAAGTTTACTGACATCACAGTCAAATACCCCCTCCATCGGCAATATATCCCCCCCTCCACCCCACCTTCAGAGTGCAGGCACGGCCCTCTCCACCTCCAGGACTCTAGTCCGGCTAACCTGTTTTCCCTGCACCATTTCGTAAAAGTTACCTTGCTCACACTCCAACAGTAAGTCTATTAAAAACAACCTTGTATCCATTACCATCTAACACACCCACACCACACTGTAATATAACATTCACTTCCGCGGATGTCCCGTAGCTCGGTGGGTAGAGCACTCATGACTTTCCGTGATTCGATCCCCCGGTACGGGTGGAAACATAGGGCGTGTTTCCTTAAGACACCTGCTGTCCCCGTTCACCTAGCAGTAAGTAGGTACCTGGGTGTTAGTCGACTGGTGTGGATCGCATTCTGTGGACAAAATTAACCTAAGTGCCCGAAATTTACTGACGAGTTTATTAACTTTCTTCACTAAGGTGTTTGAGGAGGTAGATCATGGTAATGAATATGATATTGTGTATATGGACTTCAGTAAGGCTTTTGATAGAGTCCCACATCAGAGACTATTGAGGAAATTTAAGGCACACGGAATAGGAGGAGAAACATTTTCCTGGGTAGAGGCATGGTTGACAAATAGGCAGCAGAGAGTTTGCATAAATGGGAAGAAATCAGAATGGGGGCACGTCACAAGCGGTGTTCCACAGGGGTCAGTGTTGGGCCCCTTGTTGTTCACAATTTACATAAACGACATAGATGAGGGAATAAATAGCGACATAAGCAAATTTGCTGATGACACCAAAATAGGCCGTCCAATTAATTCTAATGAGGACATTAGAGCACTCCAAGAAGATTTGAATAGACTGATGCAGTGGTCGGAGAAGTGGCAGATGCAATTTAATGTAGACAAATACAAAGTTCTAAATGTTGGACAGGACAATAACCATGCCACATATAAACTAAATAATGTAGATCTTAATATTACTGATTGCGAAAAGGATTTAGGAGTTCTGGTTAGCAGTAATCTAAAACCAAGACAACAGTGCATAAGTGTTCGCAATAAAGCGAACAGAATCCTTGGCTTCATATCAAGGAGCATAAATAATAGAAGTCCTCAGGTTGTTCTTCAACTTTATATATCCTTCGTTAGGAGCTCATTTAGATTATGCTGCACAGTTCTGGTCACCGTATTACAGAATGTAAATAAATGCACTGGAAAACGTACAAAGGAGGATGACAAAGTTGATCCCATGTATCAGAAATCTTCCCTATGAGGATAGACTGAGGGCCCTGAATCTGCACTCTCTAGAAAGGTAGAATTAGGAGGATATGATTGAGGTGTATAAATGAAAAACAGGAATAAATAAAGTGAATGTAAATAGCGTGCTAAAAATATCTAGCCAAGACAGGACTCGCAGCAATGGCTTTAAGTTGGAAAAAATCAGATTCAGGAAGGATATAGGAAAGCACTGGTTTGGTAATAGAGTTGTGGATGAGTGGAACAAACTCCCGAGTACCGTCATAGAAGCTAAAACGTTGTAAAAATAAGGAATTATTATTATTATCACTCAAGGGAGAAGTGGAAAAGAATCTTTCCTCCGTATGCGTGCCGTAAGAGGCGACTAAAATGCCTGGAGCAAGGGGCTAGTAACCCCGTCTCTCGTATAATCACTAAATGCAAACCAAAAAGAAACTTTATGAAAGAGTTTTTTTCGGATCACCCTGCATCTGTGGGAGACGGCTGCTGTATAAAAAATACTGATTATAACACGCTAACACAAAACTGTCAGTGCTCATTAACTGTGCTAGCATGAAAGTGTATACGAGTGTGTATGAATTGTTTACGTTAATTGAATAAGTTATATGAGCTTATTATTTGTTGTAGTTATAGAGTCAGCGGAGCTAACAAATCCGTAAAGCCTTAAAAGCAGGTTGGACAAAGTTTATACCTGCGTAGCATAGCGTCTCTTCATCTCGACCAGTGTGTGGAGGCCGCTGTAAGGCTCATCCGTCACTACACGACTCATCTTGATGCCACTGATGTGGTATTCCGCCAGCTTGTCCTTACCCTGAAACCGCAACACCAAGATGAATTGATTTTAGTGGTGAGAGTTGCAGCCTCCACCACAGAGGTGCGGGGTCAAATCCACGGTCGGGAAAGAAGAAACTGGAATTAATACAAACGATGAAGGATTTTGTGTGGCCATAGCATGTGTGCGTCCTCAAGACCACTGGAAAAATTGTATGGATGTATGGAAAACGTATATATATAAACGTGCTATACCACGGGAAGGGCTCTAGATTTATGCAAGGAAAGAAAATAATCCAGGATACCCCAAGAAAGCCAAGCAGTGTGGCTGTCACTCAGTCTTAACTTATTACTGTTGTAAACTTACCTTAATACTATTGTAAACTTACCTTAATACTATTGTAAAGTTACCTTAATACTATTGTAAACTTACCTTAATACTATTGTAAACTTACCTTAATACTATTGTAAACTTACCTTAATACTATTGTAAAGTTACCTTAATACTATTGTAAACTTACCTTAATACTATTGTAAACTTACCTTAATACTATTGTAAACTTACCTTTAATACTATTGTAAACTTACCTTAATACTATTGTAAACTTACCTTAATACTATTGTAAACTTACCTTAATACTATTGTAAACTTACCTTAATACTATTGTAAACTTACCTTAATACTATTGTAAACTTACCTTAATACTATTGTAAACTTACCTTAATACTATTGTAAACTTACCTTAATACTATTGTAAACTTACCTTAATACTATTGTAAACTTACCTTAATACTATTGTAAACTTACCTTAATACTATTGTAAACTTACCTTAATACTATTGTAAACTTACATTAATACTATTGTAAACTTACCTTAATACTATTGTAAACTTACCTTAATACTATTGTAAACTTACCTTAATACTATTGTAAACTTATCTTAATACTATTGTAAACTTACCTTAATACTATTGTAAACTTACCTTAATACCATTGTAAACTTACCTTAATACTATTGTAAACTTATCTTAATACTATTGTAAACTTACCTTAATACCATTGTAAACTTACCTTAATACCATTGTAAACTTACCTTAATACCATTGTAAACTTACCTTAATACCATTGTAAACTTACCTTAATACCATTGTAAACTTACCTTAATACCATTGTAAACTTACCTTAATACCATTGTAAACTTACCTTAATACCATTGTAAACTTACCTTAATACCATTGTAAACTTACCTTAATAGTGCCCTTAAAATGATCTTAACCTGAACATATTTTTTCGTCAATATTACCGTTATCTTAACATTATCTTAGTCACCTGGTAACGGATGCCTGGTCCGTACTTCTGCAAGATGACGTAGTTCTGGGTGTTCCTGTTTATTCTGAACACCATGGTACAGTAGTCAGTGTTGAACGGGTAGTAGAGGAAGTTGAACAAGCACTTGAAGACAACGGTGTACTTGCGTGACATGCGGATGTAGTTGTCCCTACCCTCGTAGACCCGAGCTGTAGGTTAGGTAAGACTGGTCAGGAAACGGGACAAGTATTTCCTGACGCGGGTCTTAGTCAGATGATGACCCACAGCTGGAGCTTTTGGTCATCTGACCGAGGCCAGCTGTAGGTGGGGTACTCGCACTGTTTTAATCGTAGTGAAACAAAAATTGATTTTTTTTATATTTAAATACCTGGAGAGGGTTTCGGGATCAACGCCCCCGATTCCCAGTCTGTGACCAGGCCTCAATAAATGTGTAAATATTGTTAAATATCAAAGATATTTAGCAATATGGAAGTAGTAGCAAGAGTAGGATTGGAGTGGCGAAGGAGTGTGTAGCCCTGCTTGTTCGTAATAGAGTTTGTCATTCTCATGACGTTTAGTCTATCCTGTTTCAGTGGCAGTACAAACAGTTACAGCTTATGATGCACCTGACCAACAGTCTGCTGACCCGAGCACTCATGAAGGAGTCACTGAGCCAGACACCGCAGGTAATTGTTACTCTGGTTGTAAATGGAACGTTGATGTCGACACACTGAGGAAAGGAAACTTGTGTACAGTTTAGGACATTTATTGAAGGAAACGTTTCGCAGCGAGATGTTTCCTTTAATAAATGTCTTGAACTGTGTACAAGTGTCCTTTTTCCATAAGCGTTACTTAGAGGCAAGAACCATGATGTTACTTGCTTCGGATGCAGTGACGCTGAGACCATTCTTGTTGACACTGCTGATGCCTATAGCAAGGACCATGAACTCTCAGGGTATACCACTTGTTTGAAGGTGTCGCAACAGACCACAGAGCTGTGGATGCCTCGTCTCATAACCGCGGTTGTTCGTCAAACTCAAGAGCAGTGAGCGGGTCTTCGAACTATGGTAGGTGCAGTGACCGGAGTGATTTTGGAAAAGACTCAAGCATGTGTTAAAATCAACGCAATATACGATTTCCATTTGTAATGCTTTGATGCAGGCGCCGCGGCGTAAAAAATTCTGTACTGGGAAGATGGGGAGGGGAGGGGGAGATTAGAGTGACTATTTTGTTGGAAGGAGCTTTGGAGGTTAAAGGAATTTTTAAGGGGCTGAAGCCACAAGCTCTCCCTTGGTGCCGCCTCTGCTTTGTTGCTGTGAGTAATGATGTATTTATGGAGAGGCTTGACGACAAGCAGTCCGACGAACATGAAGATGTTGGCGGACGCCACACAGAGAACATCCTCACCACTGGTCGTGATGATGCTAACATCAATGAATCAATATCTCTAATAATGTTGATGACATCACTTGCCTCCACATTCGGAAAAATATGATGAATCCCTTGTTATAGTTCACGCTGCATGATAAACCTATGAAATTATTCCTAGATATGAGTTCAGTGGCCAGTATCGTCAGATCAAGACTTTTTTGACATAGGATTATATGTGTCTGTGTTAACTGACCTCTCAGAACTTTAAACTCTCAGGCGGATTCACATTAAAAGGCAGAAAAGAAGTTGTCGGGCCCATTATTGGAATTCTCCGCATGCTTGATCGCTTTCAAAACTATGGTGAGCCTAAAAATTCTCCCTATCTCGCCAGCTGAAACTTTCTCATCAGAGACATCGACGTGTCATTCCGATGTATGGAACTCTGAGAGACCATTTGCCACTCAGTCTCCAAGCACATCAAACATCTAGAGAGTTTTAAACCAAAGTCTTCAGGAGTAGCACCTCCGAGCGGCCAAGTAATGTTTGACCTACCCTGGTAAAACACTGTTTCCAACTTGCATTACCAAAAAATGAAATGAACGAAGCTGTGACACAAAGCCAGTTAGTATTCAACAAATTCTAACCACACAATGGAGCGAAAAACTAATGTGGAGAATTTGGAAGCGATAATGTCAGATGGTCTCGCCTTCAAGGATCACAACAGTGTCACTATCACATCTGCTAAGAAAATGATAGGATGGATAATAAGATTTTTCAAAACAAGGGATGCCAAACCAGTGATGATCCTTTTTAAATCTCTTGTTCTCTCTAGGCTGGAATACTGTTGTACACTAACAACCCCATTCAAGGCAGGTGAAATCGCAGATAAAATGTGCTGAGAACCTTCACTGCACGTATTAGTTCAGCCAAGCACCTTAATTACTGGGAACATTTGAAGTTCCTTGGCCTGTACTCCCTGGAACGCAGGCGAGAAAGATACATCATAATCTACACCTGGAAAATCCTAGGACTGGTCCCAACTCTGCACACAGAAATCACTCCCTACGAAAGCAAAAGACTAGGTATACGGTGCAACATACCTCCAATGAAAAGCAGGGGTGCTGCGAGTACACTAAGAGAAAACACAGTAAGTGTCTGGGGCCCAAGACTGTTCAGAAGCCTCCCATAATGAATAAGGGGAATTACCAATAGATCCCTGGTTGTCTTCAAGAGGGAATTGGAGAGACACCTCAAGTCAGTGATCGATCAGCCTGGCTGTGGTTCGTATGTTGGATTGCGTGTGGCCAGCAGTAACAGCCTGGTTGATCGGGCCCTGATTCACCAGAAGGCCTGGTCGAGGACTGGACCCGGGGCGTTTACCCCCGGAACAACCTCCAGATAGATTCCAGGTAGATAAAAGAAGCTAAAACAATCCTGGACTCTAGCTGTTGATCTGTTTGTGACTGACAGAGATGCAACTGCAGGAGAAACGTTGTGTCCGGTTACGGCTGAGTGTGTATGTGTGTGTTAGTTACCATTTTTTTGTCCTAGGCACATGTCGATTTGACACTAGGCCTGTTGTATGTATGTGTGTGAGTGTGTGTGTGTAAGGAAACACTTCGAAATGTTTCCGCCCCGTCGGGAATAGAACCCGGGCCCTCCGTGCGTGAAGCGAGAGCTTTACCACTAGGCCACCGGGGCTGTGTGTGTGTGTGTGTGTGTGTGTGTGTGTGTGTGTGTGTGTGTGTGTGTGTGTGTGGTGGGGAGTGGGAAGGTGGATGCGAGTGGGTGATGATGGTCTTACCTTCCCTAGACTTCTCAATATCATCTTCATTAGGTTGACCAAGGCGTTCCACTGTTGACTTACAGTCGTCGTCAACCAGTGTGTGTTGGTTGTCGTCAGCGTTCAGGAAGTCCACCACTGGAACCCACATCGTCTCCGCCTGTAACAACCCTCCATTCAAACCTGCACATTGATAAATTAGACACATGTGCAACACTAAGGTATCTTTATTGAGGAAACGTTTCGCCCCACAGTGGCGAAACGTTTATCTGAACTATTTACCTACATACCTACCGCACATGTCAGTTATGGCACGTAAACCAAAATCAGGAACGAAACTAAGAAAACTGAGCAGATGGCACCTCCACATGAACCTTACCCTAGTTGCGGTAAACCAGTGTTGAAAGTTTGAAGCCGATCCGATCACGCGTTTCCAAATTATGAGAAAAAAATGGCATACAATACCGACAAGTTGATAAGAAACATGTACAACAGTTAGACGTTTCGCCGACACAGTGGGCTTCTTCAGTCGAGTACAGAGGAGTCAGCAGGAGCAGTAGAGATGTAGAGACGATGTAATCAGTCCATCACCCTTGAAGACGTAGCTTTAACGCAGTTAGTCCTGATGGGCTAACCAGACACCTACAATAGCCCTGAGGGGCTAACCAGACACCTACAATAGCCCTGAGGGGCTAACCAGACACCTACAATAGCCCTGAGGGGCTAACCAGACACCTACAATAGCCCTGAGGGACTAACCAGACACCTACAATAGCCCTGAGGGACTAACCAGACACCTACAATAGCCCTGAGGGGCTAACCAGACATTACAATAGTCCTGAGGGGCTAACCAGACACCTACAATAGCCCTGAGCGGCTAACCAGACACCTACAATAGTCTTGAGGGGCTAACCAGACACCTACAATAGCCCTGAGCGGCTAACCAGACACCTACAATAGTCCTGAGCGGCTAACCAGACACCTACAATAGCCCTGAGGGGCTAACCAGAGACTACAATAGTCCTGAGGGGCTAACCAGACACCTACAATAGCCCTGAGCGACTAACCAGACACCTACAATAGTCCTGAGCGGCTAACCAGACACCTACAAAAGCCCTGAGCGGCTAACCAGACACCTACAATATTTACTAAGGAAACTTGCTCATTAAATATTGGATGGATTTGGACATATTTCGAATATTTTATAGACTGAGATATTCTGAAACTTTTTTCTTGTGAATTTCACAACATCCGTGATAGTGTTCTTGTTATAAACTGGTGAGAGTCCAGTTTACGAGTGCCTGGAAAGCTCCAGCTCTCAAGTCTGTAACCTACAATTACACGTCTCGTCTTCTCACAGCCCTGGAAAAGAGTTAGGGATATGTTACTGGTTACTTTAGGATGACAGCGAGTTTTTCTATAGATTAGAGGCAATTTCATAAATTTCATATGTCCAGTTTGGGCCCTGGAACCCTTCCAGTTAGGAGCCCCACAAAGGGTCCCCTGCTCAATAAAGGATTATTTTCTCCTGCTTTCCTAATTTACATGTAGAATAAAAAGGCACAATGCGGTGACTTGAACAATACACAAATAACACGTAGAAGACAAACTTATGACACAACAAACTTACGACACAACAAACTTAGGTCGTAAGTTACCGTCTTATTCGTCCGGGTTATTTATACCTAATTAACATCAACTTATTTTTAATACTAGAGTGAAGTATGCTATAACGAACGAGGTTCAAGCACCAATTAGATTCGTTATAGCATACCCCACTGTAGTATATTTGCAGTGAGGAGGACTGGCCAGTGACTGACCTCGCTAGGGAGGATAATGTTGAGCTGACGATCCCGTCGCAGATGGATGAACCTGACTCGCTGGTCGAACCAGATCATCCTGACCAGCAGCTGCACCGTGAACCTGTTGTTGATGGCGCTGATGCTGGAGAAGGACCTGCCGGAGGTGCAGCCTCACATCACTATATATAAGATAAGATAAGATAAGATTTCTTCGGATTTTTAACCCCGGAGGGTTAGCCATCCAGGATAACCCAAGAAAGTCAGTGCGTCATCGAGGACTGTCTGTCTTATTTCCATTGGGGTCCTTGATCTTGTCCCCCAGGATGCGACCCACACCAGTCGACTAACAACCCAGGTACCTATTTGCTGCTAGGTGAACATGACAACAGGTGTAAGGAAACACGTCGAAATGTTTCCACCCGCCGGGAATCGAACCCGGGCCCTCCGTGTGTGAAGCGAGAGCTCAAGCCACCAGACCACCGGGCCACCTCAATCCATCACTGGTATTTTGTATTCAGTTTACAAGGCAGTAACGAGCAGCGTGGGGAATAAAGGCCACAATACCGCTGCTGCAACAACGTATAAATTACTCATTAACTGAAAGTGAATAAATATAGACGTTTCACTACGTCCTCTTGTAGAGGAGTTGAAACATTATTATTGAAACATCATTATTTACACATTATTTTTTAGCGTACCGGCCGACTCCCATCGAGGTAGAGTGACCCAAAGAAAGAAGAAACACTTTCATCATCATTCAGTCAATATCTTGGCCAGTGGCGGACATATATTTTTGGGTCCTTGAAGCTTGAGCTGTTATGGGGGCCCCTTCACAATCCCTTCTCATACAGCAGATCCAAAAATTTTAAGCAATGTGGACTAAAAGCGCTTCTGGGGCCCCGCTGGGATTAAGGGCCCTGAAGCTTAAGCTTCAGGGCCCCTAACCCCGGAGGAGCCCTGAACCTTATGCTTCATTAGTTTCATAGTAGATCCGCCCCTGGTCTTGTACTTCCCACCTCCACCCCTCCTTCAGAGTGGAGGAACTGTAGTTCCCACCTCCACCCCTCCTTCAGAGTGGAGGAACTGTAGTTCCCACCTCCACATATGTATTATAAAACTATGACATTCTTTTTCTTGTATTGAAGGGGGACCTTGACGTATAGAACCGAAGTCTCACCCCTTCAACATCACTCACGAGAGTGATGTTGAGGTAGAAAAGTACTTACTATTGATGTTGAGGTAGAAAGGTACTTACGAGAGGGTGATGTTGAGGTAGTCAGGTACTTACTATTAATGTTTTGGTAGACAGGTACTCACGAGAGGGTGATGTTGAAGTAGTCAGGTACTCACTAGTGATGTTGAGGTAGTCAGGGACTCACTAGTGATGTTAAGGTAGTCAGGTACTCACGAGAGGGTGATGTTGAGGTAGTCAGGTACTCACGAGAGGGTGATGTTGAGGTAGACAGGTAGAGGGTGGTCTGGGTGGAGGCTGGGAGGAGGTAAGGTTGTCTGGTAGCCTCGAGGTAGTTGTACTGGGGAACACTCTGTCTCGTCCGACTTATCGCGACACTGCGTACGTCGGTCGCACACCTGTCGCACACACACAGTGTCACACCATGTAACAGTGACGCAGTAACAGTGTCATAGTAACAGGGATACAACAACAGTGTCACAGTAACAGTGACGCACTAATAATAATATCTTTATTTCTACAAGTACATATACAAGGTATACAAGCCTAGCTGACATCAATGACTTACTACTATACTATAGAAAGCCCCTTGTTATGTAGAGCATTTCCTGCAATTAGGTCAATTTTGTCCCCAGGATGCGACCCACACCAGTCGACTAACACCCAGGTACCTATTTTACTGTTAGGTGAACATGGACAGCAGGTGTCTTAAGGAAACACGTCGTAATGTTTCCACCCGTACCGGGGATCGAAACACGGATCTCAGTGTGTTAATCACTACAATTACCTAACCTTACTATCAGTATAATCATTGTGTCACTATTGAGTAAGACCTATCATAAGACTGCCTGAAAAGCCTAGGCATACCTAGGCATATTATTGGCCATCTTGTAATATCTACTTCATAAAATGTACATTACTATAAGTACACCCCACTTTGTATATTACTAGAAATAAAGAATTTGAATACTGTCGTCTTGATCAGCCAGGCTGTGGTGGATACGAAACTGCATGCTGCTGGCACCAGCAACCTGGCTGATCAGGCCATCAACCAGGAAGGCATGGTCAGGGACCAGATCCCGCGGGCGTTGTCCCCCGGAATCGTCTACAGGTAACTTTTAAATGAACTTCAAATTTAGTGCTGTCTATTAATTATAGTAATAATTACTACAACTACTTTTGCTACTACTACCACTACCACTACTACTATTACTACTACTACTACTACTAATAATAATAACTACTACTACTACTACTACAAATAATAATAATAATAATAACAATAATAATAATAACAATAATAATAATAATAATAATAATAATAATAATAATAATAATAATAATAATAATAATAATAATAATAATAATAATAATAATAACAATAACAATAATAATAATAACAACAATAATAATAACAATAACAACATTAGAAACACACCTACCCCTTCTCCTTCAATCACAATTACCCTCCACCCTTCCCTTACGGATTTACCGCTCCGTACACCTGCTGACTCACCTGGTTGATAGGAATGCAGGTGCCATCATCACAGGTGAACTGCTTGTTGGTGGCACACTGGGTGAGGGTGAGGCTGTGCACCACGTGTTGACCCTCCCTGCAGAACCCGTGTGAGAACCTCCACTGGTGACGCCCCACTGGGTAGTCCACTGAACTGTTGTCCTCCAGGTACGCGAAGGTGCTGTTGTTCTACAAGAGGAAGGTGGTAGTGTTGTAGAGGAGGAAGGTGTTGTTGTTCTACAAGAGGAAGGTGGTGGTGTTGTAGAGGAGGAAGGTGTTGTTGTTCTACAAGAGGAAGGTGGTAGTGTTGTAGAGGAGGAAGGTGTTATTGTTCTACAAGAGGAAGGTGGGTGTTCACTCACACGTATTAAGCACTTAAATACACACCAAGTATGTATTGCTAACGAGTCTTATAAACCAGTGTTTAGCCCTAATCTACCTAAGTAGGGACAAATGATTGGGCTTTGGGTCCCGAGTGTTGCTGGAGCTGCAGGGAGAGATGCAGTGAAGGGTCTGTGAAGTGTGTAGTGCCTTTAATAATATAAATGATTGTACGGGGGTTTAGAATGTTTAACAGTGTTGACGTGTGTTTAATACATTGTGTTCGGTAGTATTGACGTGTGTTAAGTAGTGTTGAAATGTGGTTAGTAGTGTTGCCATGTATTTAGTAGTAAACGTGTATTAGTGTTGCCATGTGTTTAGTATTTAACGTATATTAGTGTTGCCGTGTATTTAGTAGTCATACTGAAGTATGAACACAAGGATACCTCTTGCAGAAGAAGCTTGTATTGGAACAACTTTTTGCTTTGTGCAGAGATTGATAAAGCCACATAAAGTGTGTAATTCAGAGTTCAAGGAACACACACACCACAGGTCCTGGCTCCTGGGTCGAGGGTGTGAGGAGAGGAACAAGACAGCAGCAGCAGCAGCAGCACCTTCAACAGTCATCACTAGCTTTGCAATAATACATATTTACGGGTCGATAACTGTCCACGCACTAAACATCTGGCTAGGCTTTAAAACTACATCGATTTATTTCAATGCCGTTTCGTGTGCTAATGACTATTGCTTCTAGACACTGTCCACTGATCCTGTCTTCTTCCTGGACGATGCGTGACTGACTGTCTCGATGTTCAACACATGTGTTGTAGGTTCTACAAGCATCTATGTGGGTTTTTGTTGTCTGCGTGTGAGGCCTCAGCTATGTATGTATTATTATATATTACACCTGGTGTAGGAAAGAATTTAGTGTCACTGGTGTTATGGTGTAGACTGGAACCTCTGCTCTACCTTCCACTGAATAACCCACATTGACATAGTGAGTCACACAAATATAATAATAATAATAATAATAATAATAATAATAATAATAATAATAATAATAATAATAATAATAATCAGTAGAACGATATTAATAGTTTAAAAACCCGGCAAGTAGATGACTCAGAAACATAAATAATACTTGGTTTTATCGTGAAGACGTTTCGCCAACCAGTGTCTTGATCAATCCACCGTTTTCTCTGAATTGGACTGATAAAACCAATGGCTGTCGAAACATCACAACAATAAAGCCACCCAAGTATTGCGCACGTGTCTTATTATTCAACTGTACTCTCAACTTGAGGGAGTATATGTATATTCAGGCAGATGTACACGTTAGTACAATTATCATACATAAATTATCTAGGATAACCCCCCAAAAAGTCAGACAAAGTCTAGTAGTCCGTAACCCACTACCCACAAACTAGGGTACTAATATTTCCCTTTCAAATCCTGTACCAAGTACAGGGCACAGTGCAAGCCTCCCACTGGCTTGCACTGCCACCCACTGGCTTGCACTGCCTCCCACGGGCTCCCACTGGCTCCCACTGGCTCCCACTGCCTCCCACTACCTTTCACTGGCTTGCACTCCATGAACGCTGCTTCCCCGAGCGTCTACATACTTACTATAATATTCTGGAGTATCCACTTCCGCTCGTTGGTGTAGAAGATGTGAGAGTTGTAGTAGCCCCGGAAGTAAGGCTTAGAGTTCCTGCTTCCGGCCATCATGAAGCGATCGTCGTAGATGGTCGCATCGCAGATCCCTCGCAACCTGTGCGAGGTAGGATGGGAGGGACATGGTTACGACAACTGAGAGGCAGTTGTAACTGCAGTGCTACACACACACTGAAGGTACACACAGTGAAGGTACACACAGTGAAGGTACACACAGTGAAGGTACACACAGTGAAGGTACACACAGTGAAGGTACACACAGTGAGGGTACACACACCTGAGTAAGATAGGTGTTGCGAGGGTACACACAGTGAAGGTACACTCACCTGAGTAAGACAGGTGTAGCGAGGGTACACAGGGTACACACCTTGAAGCTTCTCCTACACAGTTGGTCTACCCACCGGCCCTGCAGACACACACAAACACTACAACCCTCCATCCTACCGCACCAGTTTCCGCATCTCAAAATCACACACCAAAAACAAAATATCAACACTGGATAGTTTTAGCATCTATTGTGCAACAACTAACATTAGAATTAAATCTTATTGTTATATCACATATATTTTTCTTGTGTCTAGTTTGTGCCTGACGCTCTCTGAATTACAAAAGAGTGATGGGTCCAGTTTTATGGTTATTTCCTATTACAGATTAAAACATAGAAAGGCTTATAAAATATCATTCTAAGTACAGACTTACCTTGAAAGTCTGACCCTTGATGACGGCGCAGTTTTCATATGTTTTACCATTGGGTTGACCTTCTGCCCAGTTGACGAAGGTCACCTGTGGAGTACACACTTAGGCACTACTGATACACTTATGAATACCATTGCATACTCATACACTAGTGTATACCACATGATGTAAGTGTATTATTAATAATATATAAACGTTACGTGTGTGTGTGTGTGTGTGTGTGTACTCACCTATTTGTGGTTGCAGGGGTCGAGTCATAGCTCCTGGCTATGACTCGACTATGCTATGTGTGTGTGTGTGTGTGTGTGTGTGTGTGTGTGTGTGTGTGTAAGGTACTCACATTCTCCTGGGTATGGTGGTACCTCCAGGTGCCCTCTGAACCTTCATCAGTGATGCCCAGCCACATGAGGGCACCTCCCTCTTTGGCACAGGTGCCACTAGTCTGCTGTGCCAGCCTGTACACCACCTGTAACACCAACACTGTATTATCACCATCACTCTACCTCGTCAACTCCATCACTCTACCTCGTCAACTCCATCACTCTACCTCGTCAACTCCATCACTCTGCCTCGTCAACTCCATCACTCTACCTCGTCAACTCCATCACTCTACCTCGTCAACTCCATCACTCTGCCTCGTCAACTCCATCACTCTACCTCGTCAACTCCATCACTCTGCCTCGTCAACTCCATCACTCTACCTCGTCAACTCTATCACTCTACTTCGTCAACTCCATCACTTTACCTCGTCAACTCCATCACTCTGCCTCGTCAACTCCATCACTCTACTTCGTCAACTCCATCACTCTACTTCGTCAACTCCATCACTCTACCTCGTCAACTCCATCACTCTACCTCGTCAACTCCATCACTCTACCTCGTCAACTCCATCACTCTACCTCGTCAACTCCATCACTCTACCTCGTCAACTCCATCACTCTGCCTCGTCAACTCCATCACTCTACCTCGTAAACTCCATCACTCTGCCTCGTCAACTCCATCACTCTGCCCCGTCAACTCCATCACTCTGCCCCGTCAACTCCATCACTCTACCTCGTCAACTCCATCACTCTGCCTCGTCAACTCCATCACTCTACCTCGTCAACTCCATCACTCTGCCCCGTCAACTCCATCACTCTACCTCGTCAACTCCATCACTCTGCCCCGTCAACTCCATCACTCTACCTCGTCAACTCCATCACTCTGCCTCGTCAACTCCATCACTCTACCTCGTCAACTCCATCACTCTACCTCGTCAACTCCATCACTCTACCTCGTCAACTCCATCACTCTACTTCGTCAACTCCATCACTCTACTTCGTCAACTCCATCAGTCTACCTCGTCAACTCCATCACTCTACCTCATCAACTCCATCACTCTACCTCGTCAACTCCATCACTCTGCCTCGTCAACTCCATCACTCTGCCTCGTCAACTCCATCACTCTACCTCGTCAACTCCATCACTCTGCCCCGTCAACTCCATCACTCTACCTCGTCAACTCCATCACTCTACCTCGTCAACTCCATCAGTCTACCTCGTCAACTCCATCACTCTACCTCGTCAACTCCATCAGTCTACCTCGTCAACTCCATCACTCTGCCTCGTCAACTCCATCACTCTGCCTCGTCAACTCCATCACTCTACCTCGTCAACTCCATCACTCTGCTTCGTCAACTCCATCACTCTACCTCGTCAACTCCATCAGTCTACCTCGTCAACTCCATCACTCTGCCTCGTCAACTCCATCACTCTACCTCGTCAACTCCATCAGTCTACCTCGTCAACTCCATCACTCTGCCACGTCAACTCCATCACTCTACCTCGTCAACTCCATCACTCTGCCTCGTCAACTCCATCACTCTACCTCGTCAACTCCATCAGTCTACCTCGTCAACTCCATCACTCTGCCTCGTCAACTCCATCAGTCTACCTCGTCAACTCCATCCTCTCCTCGTCAACTCCATCAGTCTACCTCGTCAACTCCATCACTCTGCCTCGTCAACTCCATCACTCTACCTCGTCAACTCCATCACTCTGCCTCGTCAACTCCATCACTCTACCTCGTCAACTCCATCAGTCTACCTCGTCAACTCCATCACTCTGCCTCGTCAACTCCATCACTCTACCTCGTCAACTCCATCAGTCTACCTCGTCAACTCCATCACTCTGCCTCGTCAACTCCATCACTCTACCTCGTCAACTCCATCACTCTGCCTCGTCAACTCCATCACTCTACCTCGTCAACTCCATCAGTCTACCTCGTCAACTCCATCACTCTGCCTCGTCAACTCCATCAGTCTACCTCGTCAACTCCATCACTCTACCTCGTCAACTCCATCATCTACCTCGTCAACTCCATCACTCTGCCTCGTCAACTCCATCACTCTACCTCGTCAACTCCATCATCTGCCTCGTCAACTCCATCACTCTACCTCGTCAACTCCATCACTTTACCTCGTCAACTCCATCACTCTGCCTCGTCAACTCCATCACTCTACTTCGTCAACTCCATCACTCTACTTCGTCAACTCCATCACTCTACCTCGTCAACTCCATCACTCTACCTCGTCAACTCCATCACTCTACCTCGTCAACTCCATCACTCTACCTCGTCAACTCCATCACTCTACCTCGTCAACTCCATCACTCTGCCTCGTCAACTCCATCACTCTACCTCGTCAACTCCATCACTCTGCCTCGTCAACTCCATCACTCTGCCCCGTCAACTCCATCACTCTGCCCCGTCAACTCCATCACTCTACCTCGTCAACTCCATCACTCTGCCTCGTCAACTCCATCACTCTGCCCCGTAAACTCCATCACTCTACCTCGTCAACTCCATCACTCTGCCCCGTCAACTCCATCACTCTACCTGTCAACTCCATCACTCTGCCTCGTCAACTCCATCACTCTACCTCGTCAACTCCATCACTCTACCTCGTCAACTCCATCACTCTACCTCGTCAACTCCATCACTCTACTTCGTCAACTCCATCACTCTACTTCGTCAACTCCATCAGTCTACCTCGTCAACTCCATCACTCTACCTCATCAACTCCATCACTCTACCTCGTCAACTCCATCACTCTGCCTCGTCAACTCCATCACTCTGCCTCGTCAACTCCATCACTCTACCTCGTCAACTCCATCACTCTGCCTCGTCAACTCCATCACTCTACCTCGTCAACTCCATCACTCTACCTCGTCAACTCCATCAGTCTACCTCGTCAACTCCATCACTCTACCTCGTCAACTCCATCAGCTACCTCGTCAACTCCATCACTCTGCCTCGTCAACTCCATCACTCTGCCTCGTCAACTCCATCACTCTACCTCGTCAACATCCTCTGCTTCGTCAACTCCATCACTCTACCTCGTCAACTCCATCAGTCTACCTCGTCAACTCCATCACTCTGCCTCGTCAACTCCATCACTCTACCTCGTCAACTCCATCAGTCTACCTCGTCAACTCCATCACTCTGCCTCGTCAACTCCATCACTCTACCTCGTCAACTCCATCAGTCTACCTCGTCAACTCCATCACTCTGCCTCGTCAACTCCATCACTCTACCTCGTCAACTCCATCACTCTGCCTCGTCAACTCCATCACTCTACCTCGTTAACTCCATCAGTCTACCTCGTCAACTCCATCACTCTGCCTCGTCAACTCCATCAGTCTACCTCGTCAACTCCATCACTCTACCTCGTCAACTCCATCAGTCTACCTCGTCAACTCCATCACTCTGCCTCGTCAACTCCATCACTCTACCTCGTCAACTCCATCACTCTGCCTCGTCAACTCCATCACTCTACCTCGTCAACTCCATCAGTCTACCTCGTCAACTCCATCACTCTGCCTCGTCAACTCCATCAGTCTACCTCGTCAACTCCATCACTCTGCCTCGTCAACTCCATCAGTCTACCTCGTCAACTCCATCACTCTGCCTCGTCAACTCCATCAGTCTACCTCGTCAACTCCATCACTCTGCCTCGTCAACTCCATCAGTCTACTTCGTCAACTCCATAACACTTTCTATCATCCGGTTCAAAATATTTTTTTTCTGAGAATATCCAAGCAGTTGTACTTCCATCTGTGGTTGAAGCAGTCACTCTGCTTATTTGATCTAATATCTGCTGTATCACACAATACCTGCTATATCACACAATACCTGCTATATCACACAGTACCTGCTATATCACACAGTACCTGCTATATCACACAATACCTGCTATATCACACAATTCCTGCTATATCACACAATTCCTGCTATATCACACAATACCTGCTGCTTGATACAGTACCTGCTATATCACATAATACCTTTTGCTTGACACAATACCTGCTATATCACATAATACCTCCTGCTTGACACAATACCTTATATCACACAATACCTCCTGCTTGATACAGTACCTGCTATATCACACAATACCTGCTGCTTGACACAATACCTGCTATATCACACAATACCTCCTGCTTGATACAGTACCTGCTATATCACACAATACCTGCTGCTTGATACAGTACCTGCTATATCACACAATATCTTCTGCTTGACACAATACCTCCTGCTTGACACAATACCTGCTATATCACATAATACCTCCTGCTTGACACAATACCTGCTATATCACACAATACCTCCTGCTTGACACAATACCTGCTATATCACACAATACCTCCTGCTTGACACAATACCTGCTATATCACACAATACCTCCTGCTTGACACAATACCTGCTATATCACACAATACCTCCTGCTTGACACAATACCTGCTATATCACATAATACCTCCTGCTTGACACAATATCTGCTATATCACATAATACCTCCTGCTTGACACAATACCTGCTATATCACACAATACCTCCTGCTTGACACAATACCTGCTATATCACACAATACCTCCTGCTTGATACAGTACCTGCTATATCACACAATACCTCCTGCTTGACACAATACCTGCTATATCACACAATACTACAGTACCTGCTATATCACACAGTACCTGCTGCTGCTGGGACGTCCTGGGGGTGGTCAGCTCACCACCGAAGGCTCTACAGAGGCCAGCAGCATCACTAAACTGTAGCTTGTCAGTGAACATTACGTAGGGCAGTGGGAAGATGTCACATGTCTCACTCACTGACATCATCCTCTGTATCATCACAAGTCTTTGTATTATTATTATTATTATTATTATTATTATTATTATTATTATTAATGCTATCATTGTTATTATTATTCTTATTATAATCATAAGTACTAAAAACCCGTTATTATTATAATTATTATTAATACTAATATTACTGCCACTATTACTACTACTAATATTATTAATAATACTACTACTGCTAATTTGACTACTTCTACTACTATTTCTGCTACTACTACTACTGTTACTACTACTATTAGAATTATTATTATATAAGGTGGAAAACGCTTAGGGTTATACACAGTGCCTAGACTACGAGAATATCCCATACGGGTCTAGTTCTCTACTGGACTTCAAAAACAAGAATGAGTGTCCATGTACCTGTGAGGAGTCTTCCCCGATGTCGAATTTGGCGGTGTCCCAGGCAATGATGTCTCCCTGAGGACGAGTGTGGCAGCTGGTGATGTCAGCCATCTCCGCGTCAGCCAGGGCCCGGGACCACAGGTTGACATCAGTCACGGCACCGCTGTGGCCAGACCAAAATGGTCTTTAAAGGGATTTTCGGTCTTGGGAATAACTGAGGTATCTGTCTCTGTGGGTCAGGCTACACCTCCTGAGCCTTACCGTAGCTACACAAAGAGGTGTATACGAGGCAGGTGAACCAGCTCAGTAACACAAGCAATTTAACAGAGATTCACTCATTTATATGAAGGAAATTCTTTATTTTTCCGTATTAAACCCAGATTATCCAACTGTACCAATAGTGTCTGTCTCTTTCCCCGTTGTGTGTGTGTGTGTGTGTTACCATTTTGTCCTAGGCACCTAATTGTGGTTGCAGGGGTCGAGACTTAGCTCCTGGCCCCTTGTGTGTGTATGTGTGTGTGTGTGTATATGTGTGTGTGTGTGTGTGTACTCACCTAGTTGTACTCACCTAGTTGTGGTTGCAGGGGTCGAGTCAAAGCTCCTGGCCCCGCCTCTTCACTGGCCGCTACTGGGTCACTCTCCCTGCGCCATGAGCTTTATCATACCTCTGCTTAAAGCTATGTATAGAGCCTGCCTCCACTACATCGCTTCCTAAACTATTCCACTTCCCGACAACTCTGTGACTGAAGAAATACTTCCTAACATCTCTGTGATTCATCTGAGTCTTCAACTTCCATCTGTGTCCCCTTGTTGTTGTGTCCCATCTCTGGAACATTCTGTCTCTGTCCACTTTGTCAATTCCTCTCAGTATCTTATATGTTGTTATCATGTCTCCCTATCTCTCCTGTCCTCCAGTGTCGTCAGGTCGATTTCCCTTAACCTCCCTCGTAGGACATACCCCTTAGCTCCGGGACTAGTCTTGTTGCAAACCTTTGCACTTTCTCGAGCTTCTTCACATGCTTGGCTAGGTGTGGGTTCCAAACTGGTGCTGCATACTCCAATATGGGCCTAACGTACACAGTGTACAGGGTCCTGAACGATTCTTTATTAAGATGTCGGAATGCTGTTCTTAGGTTTGCTAGGCGCCCATATGCTGCAGCAGTTATTTGGTTGATGTGCGCCTCAGGAGATGTGTCTGGTGTTATACTCACCCCAAGATCTTTTTCCTTGATTGAGGTTTGCAGTCTCTGGCCCCCTAGGCTGTACTCCGTCTGCGGTCTTCTTTGCCCTTCCCCAATCTTCATGACTTTGCACTTGGTGGGGTTGAACTCCAGGAGCCAGTTGCTGGACCAGGCTTGCAGGCTGTCCAGATCCCTTTGTAGTTCTGCCTGGTCCTCGTCCGATTGAATTCTTCTCATCAACTTCACATCATCTGCAAACAGGGACACTTCGGAGTCTATTCCTTCCGTCATGTCGTTCACAAATACCAGAAACAGCACTGGTCCCAGGACTGACCCCTGTGGAACCCCGCTCGTCACCGGCGCCCACTCTGACACCTCGCCACGTACCATGACTCGCTGCTGTCTCCTGACAGGTATTCCCTGATCCAATGTAGTGCCTTCCCTGTTACCCCTGCCTGGTCCTCCAGCTTCTGCACTAATCTCTTGTGTGGAACTGTGTCAAACGCCTTCTTACAATCCAAGAATATGCAATCTACCCACCCTCTCTCTTGCCTTATCGCTGTCACCCTGTCGTAGAACTCCAGTAGGTTTGTGACACAGGATTTCCCGTCCCTGAAACCGTGTTGGCCGTCGTTGATAAGCTCATTCCTTTCTAGGTGCTCAACCACCCTTCTCCTGACTATCTTCTCCATGACCTTGCATACAATACATGTCAGTGACACTGGTCTGTAGTTTAGTGCTACGTTCCTGTCTCCTTTTTAAAAATTGGAACTACATTTGCTGTCTTCCAAACCTCAGGTAGTTGCCCTGTTTCGATAGATGTGTTGAAGATCGTTGTTAGGGTACACATAGCTCCTCTGCTCCCTCTCTCAGGACCCATGGAGAGATGTTATCTGGCCCCATCGCCTTTGAAGTATCTAGCTCGCTTAGTAGCCTCTTCACTTCCTCCTCATTTGTGTGTATTGTGTCCAGCACTTGATGGTGTACCCTACCTCTCCTCCTTTCTGGAGGCCCTTCTATCTCCTCTGTGAACACCTCTTTGAATCTCATGTTGAGCTCCTCACACACTTCCCGGTCATTTCTTGTGACCTCCCCTCCTACCTTCCTCAGCCTGATCACCTGGTCCTTGACTGTTGTTCTCCTCCTGATGTGGCTGTACAGCAGCTTTGGGTCAGATTTGGCTTTCGCTGCTATGTCATTCTCGTACTGTCTTTGGGCCTCCCTTCTGATCTGTGCATATTCATTTCTGGCTCTACGACTGCTCTCCTTATTCTCCGGGGTTCTTTGCCTTCTGTACCTCTTCCATTCCCTTGCACACTTGGTTTTGGCTTCCCTGCACCTTTGGGTGAACCATGGGCTCATCCTGTCTTTTTCGCTTCTCCTGTTACCCTTGGGTATAAACCTCTCCTCAGCTTCCTTGCAAATTGTTGTCATATATTCCATCATCTCGTCTACTGACTTCCCTGCCATCTCTCTGTCCCACTGAACTCTGTGCAGGAAGTTCCTCATGCCCACATAGTCCCCTTTCTTGTAGTTTGGCTTCAAATGTGCAGCCCTTCCTGCTTCCCCCTCCACTTGTAACTCTACTATGTATTCGAAACTTAGAACCATATGATCACTGGCCCCAAGGGGGCTTTCATGTGTGATGTCCTCAATATCTGCACTACTCAGGGTGAATACTAGGTCCAGTCTCGCTGGTTCGTCATTTCCTCTCTCTGGTAGTGTCCCTTACGTGTTGGTACATGAGATTTTCCAGTACCACCTCCAGCATCTTAGCCCTCCACGTTTCTTGGCCCCCATGTGGCTCCAAGTTCTCCCAATCAATTTCCTTATGGTTGAAGTCACCCATGATCAGTAGCTTCGCCCTGCTCGCGCGAGCCCTTCTGGCCACTTCTGCCAGAGTGTCAATCATCGCTCTGTTACTCTCATCATACTCTTGCCTTGGCCTCCTGCTGTTCTGTGGTGGGTTATACATCACTGCAATTACCACCTTGGGACCTCCAGACTGTAGCATCCCTACTATGTAATCCCCAGCTTCTCCTCCGTCTCTCTCTCCATCTCGTCAAAATCCCATCGGTTTTGATCAGCAGTGCCACTCCTCCACCCCTCTGTTCCCTCTGTCTTTCCTCAGGATCTGGTATCCCATTGGAAAGATGGCATCTGTTATCATACCTGTGAGCTTGGTTTCTGTGAGAGCTATTATGTCCGGTGATGCCTCTTTGACTCTTTCGTGCCACTCCTCCCACTTATTTGTTATTCCATCAGCATTGGTGTACCATACCTTCAGTTTCCTCTCTACTACTGTGTTTTGGGGGTCTGTGAGGGTGGGGGACCTGGTGGTGTACTGTGGGATTCTATAGTGGAGTGTTGGGTGGGGGCTGAGATTGTTGGTTGTAGTTTGTGTTGGGATAGTGTGCTTGGTTGTTGGGTGTTTGGGATGGTTCTGTGTGTGCTTGTTCTTGTTGCTCCGCCCTGCTCTGGTTGTCCTCTACTGATTCTGTCCTTGTCCCTCCTCCTCGCTCCTTTCGCCTTTGTGTCCTCTCCTCAGCTGCTGTCGTTCTGTTTTTGTTCTGTCCCGGTCTAGGAACACCCTCCTGTATTCTTCCGTTTCCTTCAATCGTGGTTTCTCTTGGAGGATTCTGTCTCTCTCTGTTTCTGTCCTGAGAATCAGCTTGAGCGGTCGTTTTCTCCCCTTCGAGTACCCCCCTATTCTCTGAAAATTTACAATCTCGGACATGTCTTCTTCACCTATTTCTTTGAGTATGCTCTCAATCTCCTTTCTTTCTGCCTGCCGTCTTTCAGTGTGTGTCCTTCCCTCACTCTCCTTCAGCCCATGAATAAACACTGCCTTTGCCCTCTCCTCCTCCCATTGCCTTTCCCTCTGCAGCTCAGGCTCCTGTTTCTCCCTTCTTTTTTCCTGTTGCTCTTGGTGGCATGATCGTTCCTCTGCATTTGCCCTATTCCCCTCTCCACCTGCTCTCAGCTGCTCACCCTCTTCGCTCCTTGGCCCTGCTTGGTAGGCAGATACGGCCATAGCGTAAGTTACATCTTCCTTCCCGTGTGTGTGTGTGTGTGTGTGCACCAATAACTCATTACAGTTGTGACCGGGTGTGGACGTGTGAATTGCTCATTACTTTATAATTTGTTCATGATTGCAACCATGTATAAACGTAAGTAAGTAAATTTACTTACATGATTCATTACCTTTGTAACTTGTGAGTTCATTACCTTTGTAACTTGTGAGTTCATTACCTTTGTAACTTGTGAGTTCATTACCTTTGTAACTTGTGAGTTCATTACCTTTGTAACTTGTGAGTTCATTACCTTTGTAACTTGTGAGTTCATTACCTTTGTAACTTGTGAGTTCATTACCTTTGTAACTTGTGAGTTCATTACCTTTGTAACTTGTGAGTTCATTACCTTTGTAACCTTCTCAGCTATCAGAACCCTGGGGCTCAGTCCCTGGACCCACATGCACCTCTGCAATCTCCCGACTACCTCCCACAGGATGGGCCTGGGGTGACTACCTCCAACAGGATGGGCCTGGGGTGCATAACAAAGATATCAAACTAACTAACATATTACAGTGGACTCCGGAGTTTCGACCACCTCAAAACTCGAACAATTATGTAAGTGTAATATTGTAAGTGCTTTTGTAAGTGTATTTTTTGAGGTCTGAAACGGACTAACCTACTTTACATTATTCCTTACGGGAACAAATTCGTTCGGTAATGGCACTTCAGCCTTCTGGAATGAATTATGGCCGAATCTCAGGGGTCCACTGTATATGTAAATCCACATTGTAACCTTTGCAAAGAAATAAATATTTTATTTTATTTTTATTTTATTTGATCCCCAACACTACTGCTGGAGCCTTGCTGCTCCTCTGACTTGATAAAAGTGAGTCACCAATAGACACAGAAATCCAACTAACCTCATCTAACCAAAAGACAAACATACTCTGCTATACTATACTACTGTACTTTATTCAATTACCTTATTTACCTGGAGTTTACCTGGAGAGGGTTTCGGGGGTCAACGCCCCTGCGGCCAGGTCTGAGACCAGGCCTCATGGTGGATCAAGGTCTGATCAACCAGGCTGTTACTGTTAGCCGCACGCAAACTGACGTACGAACCACAGCCTGGTTGGTCAGGTACTAACTTTAGGTGCCTGTCCAGTGCCTTCTTGAAGACAGCCAGTGGTCTATTGGTAATCCCCCTAATGTGTGCTGGGAGGCAGTTGAACAGTCTCTCTCAGTGTACTCGTGGCGCCCCCTGCTTTTCATCGGGAAAATGTTGCATCTCCTGCCGAGTCTTTTGCTTTCATATGGAGTGATTTTCGTGTGCAGGTTTGGTACTAATCCCTCCAGGACCTTCCAAGTGTATATTATCACGTATCTCTCTCGCCTGCATTCCAGGGAATACAGATCAAGGACCTTCAACCGTTCCCAGTAATTTAGGTGCTTTATCGTACTTATGTGTGCTGTGAAATTTCTTTGTACACTCTCGTGTGTGTGTGTGTGTGGGGCGTCCTCTGCCTGGCAGTCTGTCTGCCCTGGTTAAGACTTGCTGGTACAGGAGGAACCCGCTTTACAGCGCTTCGCTTTATTGAGGTTAATGTGGTAGTAAAGTCAGAAGATAATAATGTATATGTTGTAAGTGGTGTTTCAGGAGACAGAAACAATACAGTAACTACTGTAATTAATAAACTACTGTAATTACTGTACTACTGTAATTAATAAACTACTGTAATTACTGTACTACTGTAATTAATAAACTACTGTATCTGTATGTGAGGGGTGTGTCTAAGATGCTGTGTAGGGCATCACATACCCTTGTACCAGCCCTGGGTATGTTGCCACTACTTGAAGGCAGTGCACCACCACTACCTGAAGGTGGTGCACCATCACTACATGAAGGTGGTGCACCACCATTACCTGAAGGTGGTGCACCACCATTACCTGAAGGTGGTGCACCACCATTACCTGAAGGTGGTGCACCACCATTACATGAAGGTGGTGCACCATCACTACATGAAGGTGGTGCACCACCATTACCTGAAGGTGGTGCACCACCATTACCTGAAGGTGGTGCACCACCATTACATAAAGGTGGTGCACCACCATTACCTGAAGGTGGTGCACCACCATTACCTGAAGGTGGTGCATCATAACTACATGAAGGTGGTGCACCACCACTACATGAAGGTGGTGCACCACCATTACCTGAAGGTGGTGCACCACCATTACCTGAAGGTGGTGCACCACCATTACATGAAGGTGGTGCATCATCACTACATGAAGGTGGTGCACCACCACTACCTGAAGGTGGTGCACCACCACTACATGAAGGTGGTGCAGCACCGCTACCTGAAGGTGGTGCACCACCACTACATGAAGGTGGTGCAGCACCGCTACATGAAGGTGGTGCACCACCGCTACATGAAAGCGGTGCAGCACCGCTACATGAAGGTGGAGCACCACCGCTACATGAAGGTGGTGCAGCACCGATACATGAAGGTGGTGCACCACCACTACATGAAGGTGGTGCAGCACCGCTACCTGAAGGTGGTGCACCACCACTACATGAAGGTGGTGCAGCACCGCTACATGAAGGTGGTGCACCACCGCTACATGAAAGCGGTGCAGCACCGCTACATGAAGGCGGAGCACCACCGCTACATGAAGGTGGTGCAGCACCGATACATGAAGGCGGAGCACCACCGCTACATGAAGGCGGTGCACCACCGCTACATGAAGGTTGTGCAGCACCGCTACATGAAAGCGGTGCAGCACCGATACATGAAGGCGGAGCACCACCGCTACATGAAGGCGGAGCACCACCGCTACATGAAGGTGGTGCAGCACCGCTACATGAAGGTGGTGCACCACCGATACATGAAAGCGGTGCAGCACCGCTACATGAAGGCGGAGCACCACCGCTACATGAAGGTGGTGCAGCACCGCTACATGAAGGTGGTGCACCACCGCTACATGAAAGCGGTGCAGCACCGCTACATGAAGGCGGAGCACCACCGCTACATGAAGGCGGTGCACCACCACTA
Organism: Cherax destructor; assembly: GCA_009830355.1. Lineage (NCBI taxonomy): Eukaryota > Metazoa > Arthropoda > Malacostraca > Decapoda > Parastacidae > Cherax > Cherax destructor. The sequence continues at coordinate 116,892 of WNWK01005471.1, forward strand.
CATGAAGGTGGTGCAGCACCGCTACATGAAGGTGGTGCACCCCCACTACATGAAGGTGGTGCACCACCGCTACATGAAGGTGGTGCACCACTACTATACGAAGGCGGTGCACCACCGCTACATGAAGGCGGTGCACCAGGCTCACCTGAAGGACTGGGCAGCGTCATACACACTGTGAGGAGCGTCTTGGTCTTGTCCCAACACAATGGTACCATCCACATCCAGGAAAGTCTTGTTCAGGAACACTCCGGCGCGACTATCCTGTGTACAACAAGACCAAGAGCTACACATCAACAGTGGGAACCTACCTCTTGTGACTTACATAAACAGTGGAGATAGTGTGGCAGTGTCTAGCGTGTTACCATGATACGGGTTACAGTATGGCAGTGTTTAACATGATACCATGATACAGGTTACAATGTGGCAGTGTTTGACATGATATCGTGACACAGGTTACAGTGTGGCAGTGTCTAGCGTGTTACCATGATACACACAGGTTACAGTGTGGCTATTATCATAAAAGCAGCAGTTTTTGTAATTACTTAAATGAGCCAGAAATAAACATGAGCTCTGTATACATATAAAATACATCAGCAAACATTGTTGACGTGCATACACGTCTTCATGCACGTACGTAATATATATATATATATATATATATATATATATATATATATATATATATATATATATATATATATATATATATATATATAAATGAGAGAGAGAGAGAGAGGTCAGAAGCAAGCACATATAGGTGCAGTAGCAACTTGTGTCGTGTTCAGGAAGTGCAACTGGGATATACTTCAGCTTTTAGTTGATGAAGTTGTCCTCACAGGTAGATCCACTTAAAATAATGGGCGGAGGTTTACATTCTGCTTAGACCATAAATTAGAAGAGGTGAAACAGAATTTCAAGTATAACAGAGCTAGAAGTTAAAAAATAGAGATTTAGAGGTTAAAATAAGAGAATTAGAAGGTAAACACAGAGTATTAGAAGTGGAAGATATAGAATTAGATGCATAATATACTTAAATATAAGTAGAAGAGAGCAGAGGTAAGGAACAACTCAGACAAACACACACTCAAACACAAGAGTAAGGTGTTATATACTACGACTCTCTGACTATATTATCAGGGCGGCAAGTTGACCTTCTGGGGTCTTAAGCTACACTAAATTTTAAGGGGACCATAGAAATTTGGAAATCAAAAGAGGAAATTGCAATGTATGGAGTGATGGCAAAACTCTTGTGAGGTCTCTTACAGAGGCAGGTGCTCACTCTAACTCACCTTGACACATGTGTAACACCTGCGTATCTTTATTGTGGAAACGTTTCGCCACACAGTGGCTTCATCAGTCCTATACAAATACGAATAGTGAAGATCAGAAGGAGTTTGAGGTGATCAGTCCCTCAGCCTGGAGTCAATGTAATCAGTCCATCAATCTTTCCAAGATTACATCGACTCCAGACTGACGAATTGATTATTATCTCAAACACCTGATCATCACTATTCTTCTTTGTATTGGACTGATGAAGCCATTGTGTGGCGAAACGTTTTCTCTAATTTATCAATTTGTCGGATCTCTGAGTCATTTATCTACCTAACTCAACTACTGTGTCAATCCATCGCTGCTTGCTATACTGAAGGTGGTGTCTGCTTGACGCGAAATATACTGATACTTGATGCTCAGTGTCATATTTTTTTTCTATGTGTCATTACGAGGACAAGTGGTAGTCTGGTGGCCTGTACCACCTGGTCGTAAAGCACTCAGCAGAACACAGCATGGGCAAGATTTACACAGCAGGGGTACATTTCTTTACCAATGTGTTCCTCCACCAATATATACACCTTGTATTAACAATGAGAGAAGAAATCAGATTGATCACGACCAGTGTCTGAGGTAGTCTGCCACTCAGCCAGGTAACCTGAAGTGGCGTCACCCTGGCTGAAGTAGCCAGCTTCCACCTAGTTAGTGGGTTGAACTGGAGAGTAAGCGCAGCAGTGGGGGCCCCAGAACTGCTACACTCTGAAATGGCAGTTCACTGATTGTGTGACGAACAAGGAATATAATGTAACATACCCGGCGTATGCCACACATATTTACCCCTTTATTAATTATTTATAAAATTTATAATGTTAAAAATAAAAAGTAATCACAGCTCGTGTATTTGTGTGACTGTAGTTTTTTTTAACCGTTTTTTTAATTATACAATTTATATCGAAATTCTTAAAGACGAAGAATTGTATCAGACAAGACTGTCCCTACCAGAAGGGCACCTTGAGGGTCGTGCAAGGCTCTTGCTCCAAGGAACTGGAGCTACTCTTCCCGTTGAAGCAAACCTGATGATGTACTGAAGAACAAGAAATACACAATACCGTAACTGGAACAATACACGAACAACCCGCACAAAGGACGACGACGTTTTGGACCGACTTGGACCATTTACCAAGTCGTAGCGAAACGTCGTCGTAAGCTTTACTCTCTCCTATGTACGGATTATTTAGGCACTTATGATATATTACCCCCCCCAGGGGGTGATATGGCTCCCACGTGTTAAACGCATCCCTCACGAAGCCACAACACGACGTAGGTAAGGTATTTCCTGACTCGTCTCTTAGTCATAAGATGACCCCCGCAGCTGGAGCTTTTGGTCATCTGACCGAAGCCTTCCACTAGCTTACCCCTCCACCCCCTTAATAAACTATGGATACGAGGACTTACCTGCCACTTCTGACCATTGAAGTAGATAAGGAGAGGCGAGGCGGCACTCAGAGCCAGACAGAAGGCAGACCAGTGCATCAAGGGACTGATAATACTGGTCTCAGTCCGGTACTGGTGAGAGGCCACCAGTACCTGCATCCCTCGCCTGTTGTGGTCTGGGACCAACCGAGACAACACATTATGTCAAAACTTAAAGGGAAACAACGGTATTTTTTTTTCTTAATATAATGATTTTTCTTGATGTTAATAATAATAAATAATAAATAATAATAATAATAATAATAATAATAATAATAATAATAATAATAATAATAATAATAATAATAATAATGCCAAGATTATTACATTTCAGTCATACTTAAGAGTTAGTTTTTCTCCCTCCTAATAGTATCAGTTCACCTGGTAGTCTCAGCTCACCTGATAGTCTCAGCTCACCTGGTAGTCTCAGCTCATCTGGTAGTCTCAGCTCACCTAATAGTCTCAGCTCACCTGATAATCTCAGCTCACCTGGCCCATACCAACCTGTCCGAATTTTCTCATTCTTGGCATTGATGTAGGAGAAGACGGTGACCTCTGGTCGGTAGAAGTAGATGTAGATCCTGTAGCAGATGGTGAAGGAAGTGAGGGAGCGAGGTAGGACCCCCGTCCACCTGGCGTAGCTGCGGGTGTGTGGCACTAGTGATGTCTGTAGCTCTAGCACCTGGCACTCCCCGTCCATACCAGCACCTGCGGCATACCCACGAGATCAGTGGGGTTCTCTGGTACCTGGATAGTGCCAGAGGGATTATTGGGTATTAATCGATTGGTATCAAACCCCAAACTGTCTTGGGAAACCCCCAACCG